>JAGDQP010027681.1:0-24764 GCA_022664845.1 Lepisma saccharinum
GTAGACCAACTCCTCCCTTCGGGGGGAGGCCTCATCCACTAGTGGATTGAATATGGCTGTGATTTATTATATATATATATATACTTTGATATCGTACCGATCTCAATAGGTAGCTTTTTCTTCTAAATCTACCTAAAAATGAGCGATACTATCGAGACAATGAGCCAGCCATTTGCAATGATGCAAATACGCGGTACTTAAAAATATTTAGAAAAATCGGCTGCAGATATTCGACTTCAGTGGAAGTCATTTCATTTTACCTGAGACGTTTTAGTATGTGATTTATTCATACGCCTCTAGTTTGATTAAGAAAAATAAATATCGTGTTTTACTCGAATTTTTAATGTAATATAGACTTTACCTGTACCTATCGACGCGTATATTTTATCCCGGGGATGCCTATATATAAAGCTCAAAGTATGCATGTTCGAAATACAAATCCACACATGCCTTCACCTCAATAAACTCAGTACTACATTCCTTGGCATTAAAAATCTTTTATAAACTTCTTATGATGTATGAACTTCTTATGATTTATGAACTACTTATGCTGATGTCCACCAAAACAGGTAGAGCTTGATCTCGGATCAACGTACGTTCAACAGTTGCACCAGTGAGGTTCAACTTGTGTTTGAGATAGGTTCTTACTTGACTGGTCGTTCGCAGGGGTTCAGCACCTTCGAACTTCGTACGAGCTCAGCACTCCAAAACATCATCATCTATTTTACTTGACACTACACAGCAAAGACAAGTTGTCATAATCGTCAAGAACTCACAACTACCTAATATGGGGATAGGGTTCACATAGAAGGTAAAGCATTGTTCGCGCGCCGTCTAACACAGTAATTGTTGAGGCGAAAAGAATAAATTGATCTTGTTGTTGGTGACATCTATTGTCAAATGTAATAAGTATATGAAGGGCAGCATTACTGCTGATATATACAGTAGTCTTGTCTCGCAGTATGATCGCCTTTTGTTTAGAAGTTTCATATGTAGTGGACTAGTCGCCAAGTGGTTAGTGGCTGCAAACACCAGGAAAAACTATTACTGCCGATCTGTAGAGCCAGCATAATTTCTTAAAGTGTCTGAGAGCACATTATGCACAGCTTGGTTGCGAATCTACTCCTACCACGTGACACTACAACAACACTCCGGGGGAGCGAGTAGCAGACGTTTGAGTCAATAATTCGTCCACTCGAAACAACCAAATCAAGCAGGCAGCAGCGGAAAGTGCTGTGATTGACTGTAGAGGACAATTTTTGAATCAACGCGCCAGTAGATGTTAGCCTTCAGGGCAGACGATACTCGAATGATTACAGCGCAAACATTTGTGCGAAACTGTCTCCTTCCTTTGTTTTTCCCTGCAACATAGGCTCGCTGACTTTTATTAAAAACAGGACCCAGAGACTTTCCAAAAATGGTTTATCTCTACTCGCAGCAGTTGGAACGTGTGTAACATGCACTGCAGCAGAAGGAACCAGCATTGGTGAATCGCAAGGGTGTACTGTTCCTTGTCGACAATGCCATAAGGCATGTGGGACGCGTGGATACGGATACCCCTCAGTGACGGGAATGAGAGACAGTATGCCATCCACCGTACTCCCTGGACCTTGCGCCGCCAGTAGATCATCACCTCTTCTATCACCCCTTCATGAGAAATCCTTCACCAATGACGCAGACTATCGACAAGCACTTACGGTTTCTTTTGTGTCCAAGATCCCGCAGTTTTACAGCCAGCCCATTGCGCAACTGCACGAACGTTGGCAAAAGATACTTTGAGGAATAACGGTAAGTTAAATTTTCTGTATACCTTTCTGTTTCTAAGTATCGAAAACGTCAACAGAGGGATGCGCTCTTAAGGCTCAATCCAAGTGGAGTTTCCCGCATTTTTCGTTTTACGTCCATTATTCAAATTTCAGTAGAGAAAAACAGAAATTAACTTTCATGGACAAAAGTTCGTTTTGTCCTTCAATAATGAGTACAATTAGTTTTTTTAAAAAAATATTAATAATAAACTAGTAGTAACTGCAGGACACAATCCTGAAGCTACTACTAACATTTAATTAAAAGTAATTATACTTATTAATTATTCATGCTGATATTGCGCTTGGCACCTTTGCTTCTTTTTTCTTTCGTAGTTTCTCTTGTCAATCGCTAGAGGGCAAAGAAACGAAGACCACATCAAATATATGGCAGTGTGCTATCTATAGTATCCTTTATCTATGACAATATGGCTGAGATCAGTCAGAAGCATATTTCAAGTAGCAGTTAATGATTTTTTTGTGTACTAAAGTATTCTTGTTTTCGTTCTTCATATCACACATATGATTTTAAATATATGGGACTCAATGTTTTTGTGTCTTTCACTGCGACAACCCGATCTCTGCTAATTAAAAAATTAACAGTAATTGTTCAACCATATTGATATATACATCATTTTAACAGACAACGATTTTCATTTCGAACACTTGTTCGATATTGTGAGTTTCAAACAAGCTACACCGTAAGAAGTGTAAATATTGAAAGCAAAATATAGTTACTTTGCGCTTTTGATCAAAATTACGGCAAAACTACTGGAGATAGCGCACAACGCATAATAAACATTTTGGTAGCCCTGTTATCTAGGAATTACAACCAAAAAATCATGTTATTATGTCTATTGGTTATATAATACATATATGAGATATAATACATTTCTGAAAGTCTGTAAATTTGTAGTTCCGGGGGGATTGGGGGAAAGCAAGAGGGGGAGGGTCGGGGACTTTTGAGAAAACACTTCCCTTGTGATGGAAAATTTTCAGCTTTTTACTAATTAGTTTTGACACATTGACAGATTGACTGACTGGACTGTTAGTTAATCTGCTATCTGCATGCTAGTTTTAATTGTTTACTGTCTGAAAACATACGGACGTTCCCGTACTTACAAAAAGTACAAGGTGAAGAAAATCAGATGCGTCCACTATCTGATAAAATATTAGAAATACAACGGAAATGGATATTATTTAAGAACGGGATATTAAGGTTGTAATTGCCTCTCTACGTACTAGGTCCAGATGAATAAAGTAAAAACGCAGATTTATGTGTGATCAAATCACGGTGTACGATAAGTAGGTGAGGAAGCGAAGCAGCCAAATGTGTTCTCTTAATGCACTATGTTTTGCTGGTTTGCCACTAGGATCGCTGCGAATTGAGAGCCTAAATAGAGTAACCTAAAATATATAAATACTGGGTATTGTATCAGTCGCCATTTCTACAGTACAAGTAAACAAACTAATTACAAATGGGGTTCTAGAATCTAGACTCAATTGTACTTCTATGCTATAGTGTGATGTACACATCACAAATTTGGGAAAATACCTTATTTTCAATAAAATTTCGTTTTTTAAAGTAGTGAATAGTTTATTTATGTATCTTTCTATACACGTTAGAAGTCAGTTTATTATATTAGATCCTGAAAGATGTTTTGGTATGTTTTTCTTATTGGCAATAATTTTTAATGCATTCCAATTCCACGTACAAAGCTTCCTGTTAAAATTTTAACATTCATGAATAGAACACCGTTTACTGCCTTGAATTTTTTAGTGTTTTATTTTTTAGTTTTCTAGTAGAAGAGAAAGAGTTATATTTAATTTAATTTAGTTAAAAATTATGGCTGTACACTCAATGACATGTCGTCTATATACAAAATATTATCTTGCACTTGGGAAAGGATAATATAGAATCAATGGAAAATGTTACATATTGCAGGCTTTTCTTTAGTATACGTTGGACGTTCCATTTATAAGCAGAAACAGAACAGTCACAGGTGGTGTCAGGTTAAACATGATGTGCACCGTGTATTATAAAAATAATAACCTGAGTTTTTCTAACCCGTCTTGGTTACACTATAGCAACATATTAATGGTAATATGTAAATAAACATGTCACCGTGATGTAGCATTATCATGATTCCGATTCATGGACTTGTGAATTATTTCGTTCGGAGAAATCATGCTCGACGTAAGCTAAAGTAATACCTAATTCCAAATTGCAAAAACTGAAAAGATGGCTACTCTTTAAAAACTCCCTTGGATCTTTCAAAAGATTGAAGTTTATGTTAGGTTGGGTTACCCTAACTTCTATTCGTTACAGTCATCTTTAACTGGGATTAACATCTTTAGTACTTCGCTGGTCCGAAATAATGTAGGCCTACTAAGCATTGCGATTTCTCGTCCGGGGTATAGCCTGCATAACGGGTCATTCTTGATTCTATAAATACCTAACAAGAGTCGGTAATCCAAAAAGTGTTACGAAGAGCCATATATCATTATTTCGTTAAATACGCACTCGAGTTGCAGGGTTGCAGGGCAGCATGCGGAGGAATTCTATTATGATTTATTAATGACATGTTTGCTACAAAAATCACAAACATAATGTTGAAAAAACGAAGACTAGGTAAAGTTTGATGAGATAATTTTCTTCATTCTACGCGATGCACATGACGTTTAACGCTGACTCCATGTGCTCACCCCAACCTGGAAGCACGCAAATAATACAAAATGAAGCTCTTTCACTCTAATTTCACACTTGCATGCCTCGAAACTTTGTTATATTTTGTGGACCACAAAATAAAGTGTACTCGAGAATTAATTGTGTAGTGTATCCTTCCGCTAACAAGTAAGTCGAGAATTGAAGCATCCAAACGAATAACGCTGTATGGCACATTGCGGAATGTGCTGAGTTACCAGTTGAATCATTCTGTACGGAAAATGACCGACATATACTGAAAGGTTCGTTTCGCCATTGGTCAAGAGATGGATGACACTAGTATGCATGGGCGGATTTTTGGAGTGCATTCACCCGTCTTTTCAGAATGACTTTAAATGTTTCATTCTAAACGATAGCTTTTAAAGTGATTTCCCCCCTCCCAGGTCTCTATCGTGCCCCCAAGGGTCTCCCCCTAAAACCGCCCGTGCTAGTATGCTGGCAAACTGGTCTCAGAGGAACAACGCTGTATGTGCAAGCAAGAAAGCGGATGGCAGCGATGTCATGTTATCTGCTGCATTGTGCCATACAGCGTTATTCGGCGGAAAGCTACAATTTTAATTTACCATCACCTTAACCGAAATATTACCTATTTATTTAACAATATCCAGATACAGGGCAATTTCAGTTATTTTACAATGGATACATTTGATAACAAATAACATGGAAAAAAGATTTTGGAAAGAATTGGCCCTGGCTTTATTCAGGTACAATTTTAGTATTTGTCTGGAATGGTCGAGGGAATGCTCAGTCAGGATAGCCGGTACCGGAAATAAAACCCGGGTCTTCTCGATTCCAAGGCGAGCACTCTACAGATTGCTCTACGTCTAGTTTACATTATGCATACTTTGTTGAAAATAAAATAACTTCTCAGGTTAATGATTAAATTCACGTCGAGAATTTTAATTATATTACCATAAGGTGACCTCTGTTTCCATGAAGACAAATATTTTACACAATAATCTCGTGGTGAATTTGAATGATTTATATACTTCCAAGATGTGTCATAGTAAAATAAAGAAATTAATAAAGATTGTTGAAATTACGCAATGAATAGACTTTGGGTTCTCCACTGTATAACATGATTTGACCTAATCTAACCTTACACTAACATAACCAACTATTAAGAAAACAATAAAGGAAAGTGGGCTAATACAATAAAGAATTGTATAGTGGACAATAAAGGAGATTTCTTCGGTATTAGACAGTAAACTAGAACTAACTTTATCTCTGCTAGTAAATCACCCATCACTATAGCTTATTACATCAATGAGCCGACACATTAAACAGAGATCCGATTCAAAAAATGAAAGCCTGACAGAAGCTATATATAAAAGTGATTATGTTTTTGGCTATCCTTAGAAGTATTCTAATGAATCAGTAACACGCATGTTATCAGTTCTGAATGCATTGGGAAAGTTTCTAATGTGCAGCCTAATTGGGATGATCACTATTATACGGGACATATCTAAAGTGGGATAAACTTTACAGACGAATTATACCAAAACAATAAAAAAGTTATGTAAGCATGTGGCCGATTCCGCTTCCTTTTCGAGATACAAGATTATACAACTCATACAAGGTTCTCAATTTGGAGCTCAAATTCTACAACTGTCAATGGTAAATATGATGAATAAATAATAATAATAAATCACAGCCATATTCAATCCACTAGTGGATGAGGCCTCTCCCCGAAGGGAGGAGTTGGTCTACTGTTCCCACGCTGACCAGACGGGTTGGGAGAGGTATATGATGAATATTTTCCCATAAATCAGAAACGATGCATTAAAATAAAATTTAGTTTAATGTAATTTGTAGCAATCCGGTGAATAGAAGATTAGAAAATATCCTATTTGGTTCAAGCGCCAATTTGGTATATTGTTAACTCTAGATTACTAAATCGTAGTCTGACAGACTATGCGACAATTGCTGAAATCTCCTTCACCCCCTTCCACTAGGTCCACACATCTCATACTCTGTGTACCTTCAGTGCGTGAATAGACAATGAAGGTGAAGGGTCGTTGCCTTCCTACTCGCTTTCTTTCTGTGTCATTTTAATTCGCGTCGTCTAGTAAACTACAGTTTAGTGTTAGCGTTACTTCCAACTTTGCTTACGCAGTATAGAGGACGAAGACGTCGTCTGACAGACTACGCGACTAATACTGAAGCCATGTGTTGGGAACATCAAGCCAGTATCTGCTGTGTCAAGTAAACTAGATATGCAATTGAAAACTCTTTAAATATTTTTTTTGAAGTTTATAACATATGTTAAATTAATTAAAATAAGTTATTATTTATAAAAATGCTTTTATTATTTTTTCTAAAGTAGTCTGTCAGACTACACTTTAGTAAGAACGTTTGGCACAGACCAGTTTAGTAATCTAGGGTTAAATTCTTTCAATTGCAATTGCGTTAGTTTACTTGATATATGGTATCCTCTGGTGATGGCTGTTAATATAATCTGACGTTAAACGTTGATAAAGGACATGCGCAATATTTCACCTTGTATTCTAGCGAACATAAATTTTCTATTCCTGAGTGGTGTCCTTTCCCCACCTACTTATCTTACACCGTGCCTTAGAATTATTCTAATATAACGGTAATTCACATATTGTTAATTCTAAATGGATCGGGAAAGTTTCTAATTTCAAAAGTGCAGCCTAATTGGGGTGATCACTATTTTCTATATCAGTAGCGGCGTAAGGCAATCTGGGACCAACCCGGGGCAAGTGAACTTGGTTGATGTCCGTTCATGAACACAATCAAAAGCTCACACTGCTACTTTTGGCCGTAATTTCTTATTTTTTATTATTCCGAACACCACGGGAAAACTGGTGACTGCACGGGGGCTTACGTGCCATGACAGATATCTTCCTGCCATTCGCCGTAATCTATACATGAGAATGGTTATTTAGATTGCGGAGAGTCATGATTATGAGTCATTAACTCATTAGTCAAGCACAGAAATAAGAGTCCTGAGACGGCAAGGGTATTACGCCACCGACCACCATCGACGTGCTCCAATGATTAATTTTATCAAGCGATTATTTGAATCTGAATTTTATTTATGGGGAAAGCCCCATCTGAGGCTCAGGGAGGGAAAAGGATTCGGGAAGGTGTGAGCCAGGTGCCATCCTGGCATTTGCCTGGTGTGACTGTGGAAAAAGACTGGAAAAACATGTTAGGATGGTCGGCAGCTGGGATCGAACCCAGGACCTCCCGAATTCTACGCCAACACTCTACCACTGAGCTACTGCGGCTCGGTATCAAGCGATTATTGTGTCGGCGCGGCCCCTCGGGAGGTGGGTCGTCGGGCGGAGGAACCGCTGGCCCCCCGCTTACTTCGCCACTGATACATATATTCTTAAAACTACTTTAAGGTATTCTAACCTTAAAGATGCATCACCAGTTAAACGATCTGGTAGAGATGAGATACTGTCTAAAGTTCAACCATGGCGCATTGTATGATAAAATAGAGGGCTCGTTCGGAAACTACGAACGAGTTTAACGCGTTAATCTCGTTCTCTCACGAAGCGTTCGGAAACCACTTTCGTGAAGTTCGTTCATTTAGTTAGCCGTTCGGAACGTCACTCTCAGTTAATTTCGTTCGCGCACGAAACGAACTAGCTCTGACATCGTGAACTTCGTTAAAATTAACATGGCCACCATCCGCATGATAAAGTTACCTCGTTTCGCATCATGTAATCTTATTTTGCTTCATCTAGAGGTATAAAATTGTAGCCAT
Source organism: Lepisma saccharinum (assembly GCA_022664845.1). Classification (NCBI taxonomy): domain Eukaryota; kingdom Metazoa; phylum Arthropoda; class Insecta; order Zygentoma; family Lepismatidae; genus Lepisma; species Lepisma saccharinum. The sequence continues at coordinate 8,270 of JAGDQP010027681.1, forward strand.
GGCTGTTATTTCTGCAGTAGGGAACAATTTTGACACAACTAATGTACATAGCAGATTAATATAACGGTTTATCGTAAACAATTGATTTATCTTTACTTTCCCATATTTAACACTTTTTCGAGCTGTGGATTGCTGTTAGATATCACGATTGCCGCTAGATAGCACCACCAGTAAAAGATGAAATTATTGAAGAATGCGTTTTCTAGATGCTTTTTGAGTAAAAGAAAGAATAATGTCGTATAGTACAAAATTATCGCGTTTATGAAAGACACTCTCCAGTTCTGTGTATTATAACAGACTTTTCTAATGATTTCAGTTAAACGACAAGTTCTTGAAGGAAGGCATGCTGTTTTAGCTTTTATAAAGCCTGAATGCACCACGTTCTTTCACGTTTTAATTGTAATCCGCAAGCAGCATTAGAGTCTTGTATAAGATGGAATTGAATTGAATTTTACTTTTGACCTTTAGACATCTAAGGCTGAGGGCGGTATAAGATAGACTATCAAGTATTTATTAAAATAGTTGTTTTGTCTGTCGGCCGATCGGTCTGTGGCGATCCCGGGTTCGAGTCCCGGCAGGGGCATGTGTGTTGATTTTAACAGGTAAAGGCGAATCGTGACGGGCCCATATAAAAATAAAGTTAAAGTTGTTTGGTCTATATATTGGTTTCTCTTCTTGGCAATACAATTTGACTAAGACGTTAAATGTTAATTCCTTGCAATTTCTTTTAAATATTTTCTATAATTGGAATATTTTTCTTGTCCCGTAAATGTGACTTAGTAGTTGGCGAAGTCATGGAAATTTTGAAGGATATAGAAATATGTAGGAACTTCAGCCAGATAATTCTTGTATATAAGAGAATCGATTTATTCTACTGTTGACCAAATGCAATGAGTAGAATGCTAAGTTCATTATACAAGTGTAGCAAATGAAATCTGAAGTGAATATAACGAAGTTCTCCAAAGAAAGGTCTTGCATGTTGGTAAATAACGTTATTGTTGGAAGAGAATCTCTCCAAGAAACTAACTTGCTTCGTATTTTGAGCCTCATGTCCCTACTTATAACCACACCTTCTATTTTCGTTTATTTCTTTGTTATGTATTCGAGTTGGTGTCTATCGTTAACCTGACAACGGTTTGGAGCGTTCGGAAATAACGAAGAAAACGAATTTCACGAAAATAATTTTCAGCGTTAAGATCATGCATTCCGTGAACTTCGTTATGTATTTCCGAACAAGCCCAGAATATTTGCATCTACTTTAGGTACTTCCAAGATGAGGAAACGCCTTCGATGGAATAATAATTTCGGATCAAGTTTTGAATTAATCAAACCATTGTATCTGATTAAAGACGACCTAAAGTAATTAATTTAAGTTTACCTCAGTGCTCAAAGTACATGTGTGTGTGAGGGGGAGGAGCACGAGGGACCATGTCCTTACCCATTTCATTTTGGATTTGGCGTACCCTGCCTTTTTATCAATGGGAGCTCATTGCCGTTACTTTCAATAGGCAATCGCCACTACTAGGTGCAAGCTTACCCTTACTTTTCTAGCTCACTTCTCCAAGCATTCCCTTATATTTTCTAACGCACTTCGAGCACTGATTTACCTAACCGAAGAATACCTTGCTTAACTCTCATTATTTTAATGAACAGGGAGAGTATCCGAAGTGCAGCCGAATATTCATTAGTCGCAAATATCTCCCTCCCAGCCATGCTCTATTGTAATCCCTTCATGGCCCTTATCTTATTTCATTATGTCATTTCATATATTTTTTTTAAAATTTTGGATTGCAATTTGATATCTACCCCAACATAGCACAAGTGCATCCTATGGACATCATTGGATGCAGTCATACCATCCATTTTGTGTACAGGAGGAGTACGTCCAATGGAGAGGACAAGGTACGTCTATTAGACTTCCAAAGTAGACTCGATGGTTATGTCCAATGGATGTCCATATAAGGTACAATTATGGGCAAGTACGGATTTTAACGGATGGGCTGTAACATGTGCACGTACGTTCAATGTACGTCTCATTTTATGTCCATAGGACGTCCAGTGGATCCACAAGAGCAAAATTTTGCTGGGTCTACATTGGGCCTTTTTTAAGAACGTTACTGACACTTTTTGCAAACGAGTTATCCCATAAGTAATGTTGTATGTGCGATGACCGCTGCAATGACACCATCTGACGAGCGAATAGTGAACTAGAAGGCCCTTGCAATAGCTGAGTCATATAGGGCACTTGATTGTGCAACTGTGTGTAGAAGGAGAACGGTTTACTCCACTGGTTGGAACTGGCTTGTGTTTGATAATGCCAGTATCGGAGGACCACATACGGCCTCTCATGTATGAATTTCACCAGGGACATCCAGCCAGCGCAGCGGCACGAAACAACAAGGCCGTATATTGTCAGGGTGCTGTGGATGTGTGAAAGTGCCAGAGGTTTCGTTCTGGGGACACCAGCCTCACCGATAAGCCACGGTAATGGAGTCTGATGCAGCTGGACAACGATGCCTTGCGAGCAGCGGTGGAGGTAAATCCAGGGCAAACTGTTAAAGAACTGGCCAGTGAACTCCATGTTACCCATTCGACCATCCATCGTCATCTGCAGAAACTCGGAAAATGGGTATACCTTGCATTAACGCCTCAACAGAAGTAGCAACGAGTTGATATCTGCAGTTCCCTACTCACCCATCACAGACGTGAGCCATCTCTGGACAGAATGGTGACAGGGAATGCAAAGTGGGTTCTCTACCATAACATTACACGCAAACGGCAGTGGATACCTAAAAAGAGGCCGCAGGAGTTGTGGTAAAACAGGATCTCCACCCCTGTAAAGTGATGTTGAATGTCCGGATAATTCATTTTTAGGTCTTGCCAGGTAACCAGACGATCAATGTCTACAGCTTGAACGTCTACGGACTTCATTGTTGGAGAAACGTCCTGTTCTGGTTAATCGCAAGGGTGTGATCAAATACGGTTATAACGCGCACCTACTGACCTACTCACGGCAAGAAGGATCTGTGCTTAGAACGAGAAATGTGGCTGGGAAAAACTCCCCGACTCGGCGTTTTCACCAGAACTTGCACCAACAGACTACTGTTTCTCGCAGCCTTCAAAACCATCCCCATGAGGAAAATTCGGCGAGCCTCCGATGGCCGCCACCATGGTTGGTAGGCCACCGGCGGTCCTGCAAAATGAGAATGGCCTGCGACGAACAGTGACCTAGTTCTTTGTTTCCAAAACTGATGACTTCTTTCAGTGGGAGGGTTCAACAAATGGTTGACAGGCGGCCGCTGTTTCGTGGCCATAATATTTTCAATTTTCATCCGTTGGAAACTTATTTACTGTTTAGGTGTGCGTACAGCGATATACAGAACATTGCTGGTATATACTGTATATTAAGAAAATTAATTAACAGAATTTACCAACTTATTTAGCTGATTTAAAATTAATTTGTTTCCCCGTTTGAACATTCAAAGTACGAAAGACTCGATATTGTAATCTTAATGACTTAAGTACAAAGACTAAATTAATATAGACCCAGAACTCGCAACTCGATTTTCTTTCCATGCTACCCATGTTTATGATGGACCTTCTATAGAATACCCAGTATATGATTAGGTTACTCTAGCAGGCCCGCAGTTAGGCCTACCATCTAGCGATCGCAGTTGGAACTACGTGTAATAAGGGAACACAATATTTCTATTACTGAATGCTGTTGTTTCCTCACCTACATATCTTACACCGTGGATCAAATTTATAATATGTATTGTAGAAACATAACCAAATCACAAACCCAATGAAAGGAAAATTGAAATGTACACGGTTACCGTAAAGCATCCTTATACACGCATATTCATGGAAAATGCACAATAAAAAAAATTCAAAGTTGGAAAACTTGCATATTCTGGCAATACTGAAAATATTACGTAAGAAGTAGAACATGTAAATCATTTATTTAAAGTCTGAATAGCTGGTGGTTTGGTATAGACAAATTGTGCAATTACTCGGTCCATGTTGTACTTTCTCGACCATAAACATTGCTTAAATAGATGTATATGTTTGCTAAGCAAGCTTTGATCGCCTGTAGTCGGAAACAACGCATAATTTTGAACTTTCACTTGTTTTGATGTAAATAATGACCTCCCGAAGTTAGGAGCATTATTTCAGGAACATACTGCATATATATATATATATATATATATATAATACACAGCCATATTCAATCCACTACTGAATGAGGCCTCTCCCGGAGGTGGTCTACTGCTCCCACGCTGACCAGACGTGTTGGAAGAGGAGAGCCGAAGCTCTCAGCTGTGATCGCTACCTCTTTATTCAGGTAGCTCCAAAATTGACCTCACGAAGCTGGGTGGACGCCGTACAAGCAACACCATCACCCTTCCAAGCACTGACCAGACCCAGAGCTGCTTGATATATATATATCACCTATGTCCTTTTTGGAGATTTAGAAATGGGTACCCGGTTAGCATGGAATTATGGGTATCATGATACCAAAAAGCGTTTTATCTAAAATCTGTTCAAAATTTAACATTTGTTTCAAAAAAAGCGAAATCAACACCTATTTTTATTTAAAACTAGTTGATTTTCCGCGCTTTGGAGCGGGGTGTAGAGGTTTTTCGCACTCGCATCCCGCTCCCGAGTGTCGAATCAAAAATCTACGATGATCGTGCTAATGAATTGGTAGTTATTCTAAATTTGCCCACTTGGAAACCCGGCAAACTACATTGTGATATGGATTGCTCAGTCTGTAAGGATACATCTGACAATCATGATCTATTAACTGATTTTACATATTACAGGGGTGTCTTACCCTCACAGTATTTATTTCCAGGTTGTAAGTGATACGTGTACAAAGTTTTGTTGTAATTAGTCCAGGAGTTTCGAGTTATGCTGTAACATACATACACATACACATGTACACGCACATACTACATACATACTTACATTTTTATATAGGGAGATTTTTAAGTGCCACCCCTTTAGTACTATTTCCGGGACGGCCGTTTCCGAAAATTTCACCGTTTGATTCCGCTTATCCAACTTAGTTATTCCCTTTAGTTTGTACCATTTATTTATTTATCCTTTGAGTTACAGAATCTGAAAAGTCCGGAAAACCCTCGGCACCATATTATTGTTGACCTACTAATAGTACAGTGAAATTACGACAACATTGGATCAAACTTAGATATTTAAAATAAAAAGATGAAGCCTACTGGAATATGTTCTATTTATTGCTCTTACTAGTCTATAGAGAAAACAAAATCCCAGAAAATCAAGTTGCGGATTTTCTACCCTTTTGAAAAAGAAGTACGCCATCTTAGATTTTCCATCTGCATGTAGTTTATGAAGCATAGCTCCTGAACTAATGAACGTAGAAGGCTCGTTCTTTTCTTATTACAAATGTAATGTACAGGTCATATAAAAGGCTATCATCACTTTTTCACCACGAATAGTCACCTTGACATAATTTTAGGATAAAAATAAAAACTGTGATCTATGTTGGGTAATGAATGAATCTTTTTTCCGTACCTCGCACACGTCAGCAGAGCTAAAATAAAACAAACATGTTGAAATACGGTACAAACTTGTAGGAAATTTTATAAGATTTAAAATGATGCAGATATAATTGCCACGATGTGTAGTGTTAAAGCTGCATAATGTAACTTCAAACATCATGATATAGTTAAATGACTGTTTTATTTCAATGAAAATAGTTAAGATAAAATGTGATTTAGGGCTAATAAAGTGTAATAAAAATTAATTTTTTACTACTCTATGCAGAAAATATGCAGAATAACATGCCGAAAGCTTACACCGTCTAGAGTCCGACAATTGGCTGTCAATTTAAAACAAAATGGTGCCAAAAGTGTTTGTTGCTTTTATCTCATAAACTGTGTCCTTTACAAATATTATGCAGGAGCATAAAATGAAAAATCGTATTTTTTCTTTCTGAGTCACGTTTAGAATGAACGGTTACAAAGTTATCACCGGTTTTAATGTTACCAATAATTTAAACTCTAACTGAAAAACGTACATAAAAAAACTACTTTTTAAAATTTCAGGGTGATGCAAAAATCTAGAAACACTCTGGTAAGTCGAAATTGCTATAGGTAATGAAACCAAATGTTGTTTATCGGCGTTGGAAGAATGCGCTCCATGTTGGCCATCTTGAACGCCGTTTTCTGTAGAGAATTGTTAAGAGGAATGGCATCATGTGACATGTCATTTTAGGCTAGCTCATTCCAAGATATAAAAATGTTAAGTAGGTTTTTCCTTTACCTACGTTTATTTCTTTAGGAGATAAGTACTCTGAGATTTGGGATTTGCGTTTTGTCTTTCTGTCGCTGCAGGGTATTCAACACGTCGCTAACTTTTCATGAACGGGTCGAGATTGTGATGGTTAGTGGTGGTCGCAGTATGAGGGTGATTATACACGGACCTCAGTGCGCGTCATCCGCAGAAAGCAGACAGAGCAGACGCAACAGTGTTCAAAATATTGAAGAAATTTAAAGAGACGGGATCTGTGCGCTGCAGGGGACGTAGTGAACGATCAATGTAAAAGGTCCACACATACGCAGTCCACAAGCAGTAGTCGGTGATTACAGTCAATGTCAGTTGTCAGTCAGAGATTGTGGGTATAGTATGGAAACACTGGCATCTGTATAAGTTGCAATGAAACAACACTCGAATGAGGATGACCCAGACAGGCGGTTAAAGTTTGTACTGTGGACTTTAGAGCGGTGCAATGAGGTTCTATTTTTTCTTTGTGTGAGTTGTTTAGGGGTGAGACCCTGTATATGTTCACGAGGAGAACAACAAACAGTACCATCGTTATTGGTCTGATGCCAGCCAATCATGGACAAAAGACAGTAATAAAATGTGGTGTGAGCAAGGTCGTAATGTGGTGTAGGATTAGGCCATACGAATTGTGCGGCCGGCGATCGTCCCTGGCAACTTGACTGGTGAACGATACCTGGAAATCCTTTGTAAGAAAGTGTTACCCTTACTACTGAATTTTTAAGGGGGATTCCAGGGCCCATTGAGTGTCCCCTCGTTCACCTAATCTCATGCCCCTTATTTCCATCTCAGGAGCCATCTGAAAATATATCGTGAAAAATCAACGACCTACACCATGACCAACAACGGATTCAGAATATCTGATCCACCGTTAAACACCATGTGTTATTCAGGGTCCATGAAGATTGGAAAACAATAGTTGTTTTGTATGTGCAGCAAATATGCCCACTACATTTATTACATAATCTAAGGAGCCAAATATCAAGATTTAAATCCTAAAAACATCGCGGTTGAATTTCTGGAATCAAGCTACCCTAAAACGACATGTCTGGGTCAGCCTTACTCAAGTGCTGTTGCAATTACAGCTTATACGGATACCAGTTTTCCTACAGTAACCGTAATACAAACTTTTGACTGATATTTGATATCACCTGTAATCACCTAGTACTGCGTATGAACCTTTTCACAATGGTTGCCACAAGTGCCGTTGCTGTGTTCTCGTCGATTGTCTTTGGTCGTTCACTGCGTCCCTTGTCACAAGATGCAATTCCTATTTAGAATTCTTCACATAATTGCAAGATAACGGCGTTCAAGATGGCTGATATCGAGCCAATTCTTCTATCGCCGATACACAACATTTGGTATCACTCCCTATAGCCATTTTCGTCTTACCAGAGTGTTTCTAGATCTTTGCATCACCCTGAAATTATATATATATATATATTATTAACACGGTTTTCTGCTAAACGGCTTAAATTGGTAACATTGGAACCGGTAATAACTTTGTAACCGTTCGTTCTAGATGAAAAATGTGACTTGTGACTATGAAAGAAAAAATACAATTTTTCCTTTTATACACTAGCAAAATTTGTGTACAAGCCTCGGTTTAAGACATTAAGTAATTAACTCTATGGCTTATGAAACTCGCAAGTTCATCGCCGCAGTAACAAACGTTCGCCATTGGATTCTATCCTGGGCAATATCAAGCCAGTTTTCATCACGAACACCTACTTCTCGAAGATCTCTTCTAACATTGTCCTCCCAATGACGTATCGGTCTTCCCAATGGTCTCCTTCCAACCAGGATAGAATATAATCTTCGTTTTACCCCCGTCCGAGCTACACGGAATGTCGCGATTTCATTATTTTTACAATATCTGGTGAATCGTACAGTCCGTGGGGTTCTTCATTATGCAGTCTCCTCCACTCTCCAGTCATCACTCCCGTTTCGGCCCGTATTTCTATCTCAGAACCTTATTTTTAAACATACGTAATTTATGTTCATCTGCTAGGGTCGTACTCCAACTTTCGCAACCTTAAAGCATTACCGGCAGAATGACCGTTCTGTATATTTTCAATTTCAATTTCCTTTATATTAATCGCGATGGACAGTATCGAAGTTTTTGGACTTAATAGAAACATGTGTTCCCCGATACTAAGCGAGTTTTTATTTCTTCCGTGACCTCATTTTTGCTTGTTGTGTATGCTCCCAAGTATTTAAATTTGTTTACTTTCTCTATGACCCCATTCCTAATTCTATGTTTTTATTTTCTTCATTCCCTGTGTTTCGACTTGTTACCATGTATTCTGTTTTATCTATGTTTACCTGTAGACCTATCTCATCGCACGCTTCTAAGACATCCGTGTTACTTTGTAGGGCATCTAAATCGTCCCCTATTAAATCTACATCATCCGCGTATACGAACAGTTGATTCAAACCATTCAATGACAGTCCCTTTTTGTTCTCTTTAATTTTTAAAATTGCATATTCTAACGCAAAGTTAAATAGTAGTGGTGACAAGGCATCGCCTTGTTTCAATCCGTTGCGAATTTTGAAACTATCTGACATATTATCACAGTACTCTGCTTATGGGGTTGCTGTGACAAAATCTTCATTAGTTGAACCAATTTTTTCGGAATTCCAAATCTTATCAGGATATCGTACAACTTTTCCCTTTTGATAGAATCATATACTTTCTTACATAAGACATACGGTTCAATACATAAATACAAAATACCTTTTGGTCTCCATTTTTTTTTAATGCGACCAATTCTTATACTCTGAACGGTGTAAACTTTCGGTATGTTATTCTGCACATCTCTTTGCAGAAAATAGTGAAAAATATGTTGTTGTTGTTTTTTTATTTATTTATTTATTTTATTTTATTTTATTTTTTTACTTTTTATAACACTAAATCAAATACTTCCTGGACTATTTACATTGAAACAGAACCAGTCGCTTTTCTATGTCATGATGTTTGAAGCTACACTACTCAACTTTAACACTGCACATTGTGGCAACATATACATAATTTTAAATCTTATGAAATTTCCTACAACTTTTATTGCAACATGTTTATCATATTTTGGCTCTGCTGATATGTACGAGGTATGAAAAAATATATTAAAAGCACAGATCACATTTTGTTTACTTTATCCTAAAATTATACAAAAATGGCTATTTGTGCAGGAAAAGTGATGATAAACTTGTATATTGCCTGTAATCATAGGCGTGCGCAGTCTTAAATGTTTGATGGTGCAATCTAAAAATTATGTTTACAGTAAAGGTGAAAGAGAGAAATTATACCAGCCCGTATAAGGCATTTTTATTCTTTATATGGAGTAATACAGAAGTTCCGCCATAAAGTATTATTTCACACCCAGACACCTAACTCTGTACCTCGTTTTTCAACTTTCTAAAACTATTTGAAAAATATTTGTGACAAAAGGTAACTGTTAACTAAACTCATTTTTACAATGTTTCAGGGATTCCGCCACGATTTTCAATTGAGGGGCCAGTATAATGTCAAAATTGGGAGGGTGTAAGTGTAGTTTTCCACACTTCCTATCGTTTTTTGACTGTAAAAAAAAATAAAGTTTAGGGTGCTCTCGACAGGGCGGGGTGGGGGATCTAGCAGAAGCACTAGAATGTTTTCTTTATGTAACAAATGAATTTAAGTTTTACACTGTACAGAAATGCAACCGCCACACCGCAAGCTATAAACTTTGTTCAAAAACCGACCCAGGTAGTCGTGTGGTCTAAGTCATTAGGCCATGGTCTCCAAGGTCGCGGGTTCGAATCCTACCTGAGTCAGTGGATGTTTGTGGATTTTAACAAGCATTGAACTGATTCAATCGTGACCAGTCAAAGATAAAAGATAACTAAACTGGATTCTAGAAAATAAAGTTTATCAAAATTTATAGTAGCTTTCCAATCTGCCATCGTGGGCCTATTATACATGATTTATTACATATTACATTAATTCTCGGTTTTACTAAGTTAATTTTACCCGCAGTATATCTTACCCTATCTCTCTGAAAAATAAAAATACTCCACGTTAATTGGTGGTGCGTGCACCACTGGCACCAGGCATGCGCACACCTATGGCAGCAGAAATGTAATAAAAAATAATGAGACTTCTACGTTCATTAGTTTAGTAGTTATGCTTCATAAATTATGTGCAAGTGGGAAATTCAAGATGGTGTACTATTTTTCAAATTAGCTGAAAACTCGCAACTGAATATTTTCGGAGGGAAGGGGGGAGATTTTGTAGCAATATGTAGAACATATTCCAGTAGGTTTCATCTTTTTATTTAAAATGATTGCCTCCAACACTAATTTCGCTGTACTATAATTACTCTTGTAGCTGCCAAACGGTATGAACAATCTAAAATTGTTTGCGAAAACGTAAGTGGTTGTTTTCTGATAAATATCTTTACACATTTCTTTTAGAGGTTGAGGTTGTATGACAATTTAACACCACTTTCTGTCGCATCGTATTTTTAAAATGCAATTTCAAGTATTGCTTAACTTACGAACCAGCTTAATAACTAAATCATTTTAACTAAAACTAACTTTAACTAAAATTAATAACTAAAACATTTTAACTGACTCTTAAATTTAATCTCTGTTTACTTCTGCTTCACCTGCTGCTGAAGGATGTTATATTGTTGTTTTGGACGCTCACTCTTGTTTGCAGTGATTGATTTGAGGGGAGAGGGGGTGCCAGGGATTTACCCTGGTACCTGAGAATTTAATATCCGGTTGTTGAATCTGAATATTATTCCAAACAGGGAAAAAAAATTATATTTCTGCCCAAATAGGTAGTAGATGAAAACTTAAAGCATCCAATAGTTTTAGGATTCCCCCATCCCTTGTTAATTTATAACAAATCGAACACTGCTTGTTTGTACGCTAGAAGCACGATGGAACCTTTCGTACACCAGGAATACTGTAGGCCAAGACCACAAACATCTACTGCAGAAGCACAAGATCTCACACCCTTATTTCCATACCATCACCAATAAAAGAATGTATTTAAGAGATGGATAAATTGTTTAAAATGATAGAATGTTGTTTATTATGAAATTAAAATTGTATGCTTTAGACATTTAAGTATTAATCAAACTAGCACAATCATTCTTTCCATGGGGTATTTGAACATAAAATAGTACTAACCATATATCGCTATAACAATTTACACTGTACAAAGATTAACACATTATTATACTTAAACTACTACTATAGCCTATTTAAAATTACAAACAGGCGTTCCCAGAGAGAGGATGACAAATTTTGGGGGAACAAAAAGATCACTATTAAAATAATTTGTCCTGCGGATGCCTGAAATGGAATTTAAAATACTTACGAACTTATAGTCTGAATGCATTATAAAAGCTAAATAATAAAAATATATCAAAGTTCTTTATATGTTGTAAACGTTTCATAGAGTCATGCTTGTTGTGGAAAATCACTTTATGCAATATTCTTAAAGCTTATATTAATTTTATTTTTAGATCGTAAAGATTTATTTTCAGTAGACAGTATTATTATCAGTTTATAAATACCACTGTGAGTTTATTGAAATTTTTTATTAAAAAATCAAAGACTGAAATGTGTATTTACAACAAGAGAGTCAAGCAAGGAGAAAAATAACAACAACAAAATCCGTTATCATCGGAAGGGATGCGGAAAAGGGTGTGGTCACTTCGGCGATAACGTTAAGGAAGTACTGTTGTTGCTTTACCTATGGCATATCTTATATTCAAGATAATCTCGCCTGCTACCGTTTCATTTCATTTCTTAACCTGCTGACTTCTAATTTTAATTCCTTTGCGAAGATATTCCATGTGTCATTATTCTTGAAGACGATTCTATTGATAAATCGAAATGTATGAAGCACTATTGCAACAGCCACTAATTAACACTGAATCCTTGTTATAGGTCTTGTGTCTCGCTGTATGATGCTATTGCTGCCTTGCTGGTGTCTCTTTGTACTAACTTCAGAGTAATTAACAAATTAGATAGCTCAAAATAACCTTTGCACTATTTCAATATGTTCCATTAACATTTTCGCAACGTTTCTTTAACTTTGAACTAGTGGTTTCTTCATGGTCTCTTCCTGGTGATTTTTCGCATAGGGAACGATGATGATGATTATTTTTTTACGTTTCTTCTATATATCTTTGACTTTTGTGAATAGAGTATTTCACGTGGTATCTGAGATAATGTCCGTGTAAATCATGTAAATTTGAAATTGATCTTCATTAGGCTTTTGGAGATCAGAAAGAGAGAGACGTCGTAAGGTCGAGATGCAATTTACTTTATTTACTTTCCTATATATCTTTTTATTAAGTCTTTTAAGAAACAGCAATGAATAAAGTTCCCTGCCGTAACAGCAGGTTGAGTAACCAATGATTATATTGAGATTGGTCTTGCTGGTTTTATCTTGTCCAAGACCTTAAAGAAATCGCGATTTTTATTTTATCTGGACATTTATAATAAATGGAAGAAGTCTTGTCATTGATGGTCGTATTCACAATCTGCGTTATCTTTGAAACCTTGTTTCTTGTTCCCTTTTTTTTATTTCCTTGTTATATGGCCGTTGACATGTAAATATCACTTTTGCCAGTTAAAGTTTTTTTTTTTTGTAGTCTCTAATCTTTTTGGATTGAAGATAAATTTATAGGGTAGGGTGGGTCGATTGGCACGGTAAGTCAACTAGGGCATTGATTGCTGGTACCATCTGGTGGGAGTAACGATAACTTGTTGTAGTACTTTGGATGCAGTATCAGACGGTTGTACCCGTGTTGTTTATGGCGTGTGATTCGTACAGGATCACAAAGAACAGGAAAGCAAGAAAATAATTTTTGACAGGTAGAAGTAAATTCGTTGTACTTTATTATGAATGTTATTTACCCCTTAGAATACTGATCAATAGAGCCCGGATTTCCATGCACAAAGAAACCCCGAGATATGCATGCAAATATGCTCGAAAAATATAAAAAATATGCATTAAAAAATTTAACATATGCACTGAAATATACACTAAGCAAATAAAATTTCAATTTCTTACAAAAAATATCTTACCTTTCAATGACCTCTGTTGCAATGAATTATGAACGTCTTCCTTAGGTTTTCTTCTGTAAACCCTTTGCGTTTATCAGTGATAAACGATTTGTAGATCGGAAAGTTCCTTTCTACATCAGCAGAAGTCACTGGTGCATCTGAAAAATACCAAATGTCTTCCTGTGTTAGGTCCTCTTCCAATTCCATGTTTTCATCATTAAGTACATTTGCAATGTCACAGATTATTTTGTACCCGGGATTTTTGTCTAATACTTGTCAAAGTTTATCTGACGCTATTTTCGCAACAACGTGAGTTTCATTGGACAAAGTCTGTGATAATTCGCCCAATAAGGAGAGTGAATGCTGCAAATCATTGTTACGGGATTCCAACTGTTTGATAATTTCTGGTATTCTCGAGAAGTGGTTGTGTATGTACTTAATTTTGTTCTCAATGCCACTTGTAGAGAAACATTTTTGTGACACATAAATAGCGGCTGCATCATCGAGATTTAGTGAGTCTACAACTGTCTTCACTTGATTAAAGTTATCTGCATAATACGACAGAGCTTCTAGCCACGAGCCTCAACGGGTTAAAACTGGTTGCGGAGGTAGCGAAACATTTTTCGCAACTTCGCGAAAGATACGTACGCGCGATGGAGCTTTCACAAATACTTTCTTTACATTTGATACAAGCGCATCTACTTCCAGATATTGGCATCTGATTGTTTCTGCTACGTAATGAAGACTGTGTGCAAGACAAGTCAGGTGGACTAGTTTAGGATACAACACTTTCAAACCAGATGCTGCTTTGACAATGTACGGGGTCGCGTCGGTAACAAAGAGTAAGACATTGTCGTACTGGATGCGATCTGGACACAACAAAGTTAACGAATCATTAAAGAATTTGCCAACTGAGGAATGATTCACTTTCTCCAACACCTCGATATTCAGTAAGTAAGGTAGTAGGGGGTAATGGGGATTCTAGCGCAATTTCACTCCTGACCCCATTTCATATATAAATTCCGCTGTTTAGAATAACTTTTTAAAATTCCCCTCCCCCAAAAGGAAGTATTTAAAGGAAAAAAGATAGCACTTTATACCAATTTCACCCCAACCCCATTTCATATATAAATTCCGCTGTTTAGAATAACTTTTTTAAAATTCCCCTCCCCCAAAAGGAAGTATTCAAAGGAAAAAAGATAGCACTTTATACCAATTTAACCATAAAGAACAATCACATTTGAACGCCTCAAAAAATACTGTTTCCTAGCGCAATTTCACCCCCTCAACACCCCATATACAAATCTCAAAATTAAATTACATCCTCGAAATTACCCTAGCGCAAAATAAAATTACATAAAGAACACAATGAAAGAGAACTTTATAGCATTTAACCATAAAGAACTTAAAATCTAGAACTACACTACACATAATTACACTTTTATTCTATCTTATAATGACCCCAAGCCAATGTACTTATCCCATCTTCTAATATATACCTCTTATCATCTAAAGAATCTAATGCCAACTTATTAACAGCAACAGTATATACATTATGTTTGTGACTTCGAATCAGGTTTATATCTTTAAATATTTTTGTATTGTTAAACAAAGTTTCCTTATAATCATTAAATTTTAACTCTTTCGCTACTACACATTTCGTTATTCCTTTTTGCTTTTTTCTTTTCTTTGTTTTCTACTTTAAAGACATACATCTTAACCCAATAAATTCAGTCATTATTTTACCACTGTTCTCGTCTTTCATTTTTCCTAAGACCTTTTTGTTTATTAGTGGTATTCCATATATATTGTTTTTCCCATATTCACTCGTATCAAATAGATCAACCATTTCTTTTAAATCTTTGTAGAAATCATCCGTCTCAATTTCGTATATAAAACTATCAGTATCCATATAACATAAATCTATATTGATGCCATATTTAGGTTTCATAACATTGTAATGGAAATCGTACATTAATAGTTTTGATAACTCTAGTACACTCATACCCACATATATCGGCTTATTGAATGTTAACTTTTCTTTTCTCATATGTATCGCACACAGATCTTCGCTAAATATGGTTCTATAATCAAAGTTTGGCTTCGCTATTAATTTCTCTACTCTCTTTGGATCACATTCTAAGCTAATACATGGCCTCTTTCTAATGTTTTCCATAGTTTTTCCAAATACACTGTTATTCATGAGCTTATAAAAATCCTTCTCAAAATCATTCTTAGCTTTTGTCCTCATATTAGTATTTAAATCAATATATTTATTTAACCAGTTCGATTGTTTAAACTCTAATACCCTATGAACTTTCTTTAACCTCATTCCAAGTGACATATATAGTTTTAAGTTTCTATAGTGAATGACATATCTTTCTTTGTTATAAAGCGTTGTTAATAGTTTCGGCTGTTTCGATTCTGGCGGACACATGTTTTCTGGAGCTAATGGTAAATCTGAATGCTTGTTATGTAAATGTTTTGGATATTCTAAATCAACTTCTAATATGAAACCAGTTTTTGAATCATCTGGAATGTTCTTTATGTCTATGTAAGGTTTAATCCATTTAAAATCTTTGTAAGGCATGTATTGACTCATAGCCCAGCCATACAAGTTATTCGCATCTAGATACGTTAGATATGTTGAACACTTATCTTTATTATAACTCTCAATATATTTGTTATTTGCTTTTACATATCTTCTACTGCATTGTGAGATTCCTCCTCGTATACCTTTCTCTATCATTAATATTTTGTCATAATCAGTTAACATTTCTAGCTCAATTTTAGTCATTTTTAACATTGAATCCCATGATAAGCCAGGAGCTGTAAAATACCAAGCAGGATCTAATCCATATGCTTTTAAACACACATCTCTAAAGTTTTCAAATACATCTGCTAGAATTAACACATCTGTTTTGTTGTAAAGTTCAGTATATTCTGCAAGGTTTTTAATTTTGAATAATCTCCAAACCATTTTTGCATGTTCATACTCCTTATCATTTATATGAGTTTTGGTAAGCTTATTAAAAAACATTTCTTTTGGAGGTAGCTCTGTTTCTTCTAATCTTTCAAGTGAGTCAATGTAATCGTATGGATA
>JAGDQP010027682.1:6347-24762 GCA_022664845.1 Lepisma saccharinum
TTTCAGAAATTATTGAATTTCCGTTGTGATAATGTTAGAATTGGTTAGTTAAGGATAGTTGGGATAGATCTATCAAAGTTAATTTTCTTTATAGTCTAAAAATAGGGACAAGTTGCTGGCGTTGTACGACTTGTTTTGGAGTGTAAAGGAAGCAGTTTAAATATTTACCGAATTTTAATTATTAGAATATCCGCATGGAAAGTGAATATGAATGGATTGGTGCACAATAGAGCCAGATCAGATAATACAGTCACAAGATATAAAATCTTGTTAGCAGCATCCATTTTGAATTTGGTTAAAATTCAACAAGTAATTACAAGAAAGAATAACATGACATCTGTTGTTTTATTCTAGTTTCAGCTTTCTCCCAGCTTTAATTTTCTTCCACTTTACAGTCTAATGTTTTTACCATTATCATAAATCATTAATACATCGTGTTCACAAAAGATATAGCTACATATTTTTAAAATTTCACGTAACCGTAATGAAAATATATGTGCGTAGCAATAAAACAAAATGGACTTTAGTATTTTGAGACTTAAATTTGGGGCTGCCCATTGTTAGAGGAAGGTCTAGAATTAACATATATTACTGACTAAATAATCCTCACATAACATAGAACGGTAACAATAATGAAACAGCAAAGAAAGAAAAACAGATGAATCGAAAATAAATTAAATTAACTAAAGTCACGTAAATTTAAAAGTACCGCTTTAAAGGGTCCACAAAGAGAATATCAAACATTAATCTTTCCCATTAATAAAGAGCCGAACCTTCCCTTTTTCGGCATGGTATTAACCCAAAGTAGCTAGATATTGAAAAATCCTTCTATGTGGCACGTTTACTTATTTTTTGTATCAAACGGTAGGTAGTACACCATTTCTCTGCTACATTCTTAGGAGACATTGTTTACCAAGATACAATTGAAAACATAGAGAAAGACTTAAGCAAATTTATGATAATATTGTCTTTCTGAGTAGCGCATACTCAATAAATAATACTTTTGATAATGTGGAAGCAGCACATCTATTTCTTCAATCAGCAGAAAATCAAATACAACAGCTTTGAAAATTGTATTGTTTCTTTTCAAACACTCACAATACAAGGAATATAAATTTTTGTTATTCCACGCATTAAAGGCACACGTCTTCTTATGATTTTTTATCTGGGAATCACACAAGAGAAAACTGTATTGTAAGTCAGTATTTTATTTCCTTTTTTCAGCATAAACAATGCTAAAATCAATTCTAGTAAGAAAGTTTTAGCCTTAATTGTTATTGATCTTTCACATACGAACTTTTACTTTGGTAATAAAATTGATTTTCCATCTCTAGGTAATACCTTATTATTCCTGAGAACATGAAACAATTTACGTAATTGAGTTTGTATTTCTATTTAAAATATCGGATTTTTAGATCACCGGAAGTATGTGTCTGTAAATTATTCCCTTGTCATCTAGCTCTTCATTGTATTCCAGGGATAAAACGAATTCTCAAAATATGAGTGTGTATACATTAGAACACCATTTTTTTTGCAAGAGAAGAAATAAATATTCTTTTGGTCATTCTTCTGGCCACTGCGAATGTATCTACTGTGATTTCTCTCATCTACTACAGGTCGGCAGAATTTTAGGTTGTTTTTCATTGAATATTTTGAAAACGAATTCGGCTAGACGAATATATACGTCTTTTGTATTTGCTTATTCAGTATGTATTTATTTAATTGCATGCTTGTTGTCTCTGGGTGGTCTGTACATCATGTACCTTAGCAACAAAGAATTCAAGCTTCAAGGTCATTTGTTTAACTCTCTTGTCATTGTACATCGTATTACTCTGTTTATAACAGTTCCTAACAATTAAAAGGTGAACGATAGTTTCATCTCATATTTTGAGAAATAGTTTCATTTTCAGTCAGAATGGAATACGATTTTAGGAAAATGCGTCCCACTAAGCTTAAAATACTTCTCTTTCAAGAATATTATAGCAAGTATGTTGTTTGGAACTGTAATTCAAGTCGTGGAATGGTTTATGTCTTCAAAGATAAATATCCTTCTTCGTGCAACTTCTGTTTACATGATGGCTGTCCACTGTTACCATTTTGTTCTGTTCGTATCACTCTGCAAAGTTTGTTGTGTTCATTTCCATGTTCTCAGACGAACCATGATACTTCATTTGACTTCTTCACAGGACTTGTATTATTACAGACTTCTTCATCTTGTATTATTACAGGATTCAGAATGCTATACGTGAATTTTTACAACATTGTTGGACACACAGGCAGGACTTTGTGTGTTCAGATGCTACTCTTTCTAGGCTGGTTTCTATTGTTGTTTATTGAGTCGCTGTTTGTAACAATACTTGAAGTTATATGTTTCTCGTGGCTTACGTGCATAATTTATGGCATATTCTCAGCAGTAGCTATTCTTCTTCTATGCTTTCCTGTTGACAGCATATCTACAATGGAAAGTATATATTGTAATTTCTCAATGTTGTATTGAAGAAACATGCCTAGTAGATCTTAAGTTACGATACACTTTTGGAAAGTATTCCTAGCTTTCTTTCACTAAAATGCATGAAATAATCAATATTTGATATTACGATGCATATAATATTATAATGTTTGTGCTAGTATGTTAACAATTTAAATGGGCACCCAAGAGGATGCAGCTCAGTGGGTACAACATTGGGATGTTAATTGCAAATGTTGGGACGATCCGAATGAGCGCTCGTCCTCAGTGACCTTTTTCTTGTTTAGTTCTCTACTGCATAATGTAACTAGAGGAGAAGATACCTTCTAAATAGGTCTGGATGGACTTTATACCCCCATCCTTCCTTTAATCTATCACGGCCTTAGTGTAAGCTATTAAAGAACAAAAAAAAACGGCCGATTACGTTCGACCGGGAGTCAATCCTTAATGCATATAGGTGCGCGGTCTTTGTTGTAATCTTGAGGCGTAAATGTTGATTCAGTATTAGCAGTTTATTGAATAGTGTCAAAGGAAAGCAATTGGTTACTGAATATTTAACATAATACAACATATATATATATATATATAAGGTTATCAGCATATTACCAATATTCGAGACACAGTGAATATGTTTCAACACTGGTTAAAGACAATGAATTCACATATGTATTGATCTGTTGAATGTATCTTCTTTTCTCTAATTACACATAAGTTGCAGTGCTCCTGCCTCTTTTTGAAGTATCACTATAATTACTTTCTTTGCTTCCAAAAATAACCACAACAATTAATCAAAACCTTTTTAAAAAGCAGCTTTCTGTCAATACTGATTAAGATAAAGCCGCTGGGTAAGGTAAAGAGATTGCACAGTAGAAGAAAATGTGCAGATGCTGAAAAGACGGGAAGGAATAGGACTAACACTAACGTGTTGCGAGCAAAGAACAAGTCAATACGTTACTGAAAGACTCGTCAGTTGAATTCCTGTTTCGATAGCAGATGGTTGATGACACGAATAATTATTTTTGCCTCTACAACAGAAGGTAAATCCTTGAATTTTCATAAACGTTTTGTATATTTTCCAACGAAATGTTTTGGTGTTAAAAATTACAAATCAAGGAGTATCTGAGCTAGTGATCTCTCAGAGCTCGTGTTGTACGGAATTTGCGGTTATTCTGGAAATGGGCATCCAAGCTATGGCGTGCGCAACCTCTCCTCTCTAATTACCATCGTTGTCTCTAGCGTCAAATAGGAGAGATTATGCAGTACATTAATTTAATACAACGAGAAGAGAGATTGCGCAAAGTGCATTAATCAGGGAAAGATTTCGGATTAATTTCTGACGCTGACCAACTTCTTGATGGAGGAATGTATTGTGTGGAGAGTATAAATTTCTTTCCCTCTTCCCACTTAAAATGGCATTACTAAAGTTCATAAAGACTGGTAAGAGTAAAAATGTAATATTTAATAGGAATATCCAGGTTGCTTTAGCTAATTACTTTATGTAATACAAGAACCGAAAGCAAAACATTCCGTGTCAAAAACAAAGCCAAGTTCCAAGCAGTACAAAAAAGAGAGATGTTTCAGCATTTAGAAGTTTTGATATTTAAAATTGGTCAAGTTCTTTTCCAAATAGTTCTCATATCGATTTAGCTAAGATTTATGGGACAAATGAAATTTTCTTATACTGCTTACATGACTTGGATTGTTTCAAGAAGTTGGCCAACTGTCTGGTAATTCTACTGGCACCAACTTAAGCAATGTACTGTTTGATTAAATTCCAGACCAGCTGAGGAAGTTTTTGAAACAGTCCCAGTCATGTAAGCAGTATAAGAATATTTCATTTGTTAAATAAATCTTAGCTAAATCGATATGAGAACTACTTGGGAAAGAACTTGGCCAATTTTATATACCAAAACTTCCATATACTGAAACATCTCTCTTTCTTGTACTGCTTAAGAACTTGCCCTTGTTTTTCACACGGAGTGTTTTGGATTTTGATATCACAATATTTTGTAAATTTAATTTTCTATTTAGGGGTAGGTTTTGGGGGTTAATGGTAGTTAGGAGTGGATTAGATGTTGCTGCTACTTGTTTCTACAAAGATCACGCTTGACAATTTCAACGATATGTAACACACTATATATTGGATTACATTACTTTAAGGTTTACTTTTGGGGGTTGATGGTGTATATTGGTATTTTAGCGATTCTGACTACTCCTTTCAAAATAGATCTCGCTGAGACGATTTCAACGATATGCAACATTCCATTTGACAGAACATTTATGTTGATTTAACAATTTTAGGGGCTATTGTAACCCCTAAGGGTCACACCCCAGATTCTGGAGGTTTACAAGTAACCACCTAAGCATGTGTAAGATTTTGTATTTCTAGCTAGTCGGAAACATGTCAAACATGTTTGTCAGTGAGTGAGTCAGTGAGTGGTTATTACACGAAAAAAAGCCTATTTTGGGGGCTTATAACTCAGCATCCCATGAACCGTTTAACTTGAGGTTTGGTAGTATTATACAAGATTTAATTACTAGTAAACGTTGGTTATTTGTTGTTGCTGGAATAATTAGTAAGTAAGCAGTGGTGTCTTGAAAATTATACTTGGGCACCGCATGTCGTATGGTCGGCTTGGAACTTGGCTGCGTGGAATGCGTGGCACGCTAATTTTTAATGTTTTGGATACGAGAAGGTACTTTCTATTTGGTTCGTAACATCGAATATTATGTTATCATGAGCAATCTCTCCTACCCATGTGTGCAATGTTACCTACGCTAGTAGGAGAAATTGCGTAAGTTAAGGATTTAAAAAAAATATTATTATTAACCATACAATGACATATCAATAATTAATAGAATGTAAATGTGTATAAGACACTAAAAATATTATGTGTGCGCGCAATGTCTCTCGAATTTGCCGTAACTTTAATGACCGTAAATGAATCTAAAGCGTCAAATATCATGTGCAGAACAACTGGCAAAACGGAACAAATATAATGATGCACGGTTTTGGTGCTCATTGATCTCTCCTATTTGTGACAAAATAACACTTTGATTTGGGAGGGGTTGTTTGTTCAGCACGACTTTTCGGGTTTTCCTGGATCGTAGATGTTAATGAGAGCTGTTTGTCAATCACAGAATCAATCTTATTGTCAAGAAATCCACAAAATATGAGCATGTGTTCGACGCTGCTGTTTTTATGGATGGGAAAAGTCCAGCAAACATATGTTGTGCTACTGTTGTTTATTTATATGATGAGTTAATATTTTTTAAAGAAAATAAAGCGACAAAAATTTAGTCATCGAATCACAACTAATATTGTTCATCTATATTAAAGAATGTGTGTCTTCATGCTGTGTGAAAGTTTAGACATGTTAATCAGCAACCTCAGTCTTATGATACACGTTTCGAATATCGTTTTAAAAATACTTCTACTTGTACGTTATATCCTTAATTCTTACCATCGTAAATTCGTTATTTGAAGTGTTCCAATTATTTCTGCTCCAATCACTATTTGTATACAAAAAATGATCTTGGGTTAACTATTGAAAAATAAAATCACCTCCACAATTATCCTGGAAGCAATGCGGAACTTTGATTGTCTATACCTTTCTAACTACTTGCCAGGGCGTGGTAAAATTTAGTACATATACTAATTCAAGAATGGTCTTTCTATTGTGTTTTAAACATTAAAATCTCTAATTAAGAATACAGGAACTTTTGTGGTGTTTCCATTAATAGAAATGATCAGTAGAAGTTGTGAACTGGTTCTTTCGATTCGTTAAATCTTGTTTTCTTCTTTTTCTTCTCAGAGAATTAAATGCCAGGTACAACTGAAGACATTAGGGCAACAGTGCTTCAATCCCCTTGCATTGAAATGCATTGTTAAGAGTTTTCACCTCTATCATTATATCCTTGGAGAAGTCAGCCAGCAGTCCATATGAACAATTCCTAAAACGAATCGAAAGCATTTCAGTTTCCAATAACATCAGATCAAATAATACTTAGAAATTTGTGGAGTTTTATTCATATTTACATCAATATAATTATTTTGAATTTAGACAATTATTCAGCAAGCTTTACTTCCGGTTGTACATTTTATTCTGTTAAAATTATTCTCCAATATGATCTTACCACTAAAGATATATTAATTCAATCAAAAATAGCAATATCAAGAAATTTCTCAGAATTATTCATATTAGTATTATTATTATATGAAAGTTTATCGGTCAATGAGCTTCTGTAAATTGTCATGCTTAAAGGTGACTGTTTAGACTTAACCTTTTCACAAAGGTTTCTGTAAATTATTAACTATGACAGGAAAGGTTTCATCAAGGCTATAAGATTTTTACTAGTTCAAATAATCTATTAACAGTTAATTAAAATTATTTATTTTTATTCATTATCCGTAAAAGGATGACGAGTTTTCTAACTAATGAAGATCTGCACAGATTGTGTGATTCACTTGATATTAGAATAACGAAATCAAGAAAGGCTAAGATGGACATGCCATGTCGGATGGGGTAAAAACGAAGATTATATTCTTTCTTGGTTAGTAAGCCGGAGGGAAAGAGGCCGTTGGAATGACAATATTATCGAGTAAATGCTCAAGACGAAAACTGGCTTGATGTTGCCGAGGATAGAATCCAATGGGGAACGTTTGTTACTGCGGTGATGAACTTGCGATAAGCCATAGACTGAGTTATTGCTCGTCTTCTTTTCATTATTATTTAGACAATAATTTAGCAAATTTTATATTTGATTCTAAATTGTATTCGTTGAAAATTATTCTCTAGTTTGCTTTTACATTAATCAAAGAAGTTGAATATCTACATCTTTATTTAAATATCATTGATATAGGAAAACTTCTCGTTTTCGCTGGTGAGCTTACTGAAAATTTCCATGCAGTCAGGTACGTGACTTGATTAAACTTTGCTACGAAAGCAGATTAAAATATTTAACAGCGTGAGGAGAAGTTACGAAAAGTTCTGAAGCTCCAGATGTTTTGAGAAAGTTAAAAAAATCCTCAGAGTTAATATTGTTTGCCATCTATGAAAATTTGATTAGCTTTTTATGTTTTCGTCTTCGTATTCTTAATTTCAATGAAGAGCAGTTTGGATCACAGTTTCACTAAAGCTTACAACATTCATTCAATGTCTGCATAACTACAGATGGATTTTCTTAGAATAAAAAGTAATTTCACGAACGAAATCAATTTAACAAACTGAAGACATCACTTGTAAATGGGAAATCACGAAATATAGTTTTAATAATGAAAAAGCGGACTTCCTAATATTTAATATATCAAGAAAGCACTGCAACAAATTGTTGCATATTTCTAACATCCTGATCAATCACATTCAAGGCACATTAGGTTCTAGGCCGAATACGATATACCTTACATTAAATCGTATATCAGAAAATTTATGACGAGAAAAAAATCTTCAAACATTTCAATGAAACAATATGTGTAGAACTTTTGTAAACTGTTCTGTAAAACTTCGGTAAATTTTATTTTTATATAGGCTAGTCTAGTAACTTTGGACTTTAGCCCATCACGATTCGCCCTTTAGCTGTTAAAATCCACACCCATGCCCCTGTCGGGACTCGAACCCGGGACCTTCGAGCCGATGGCCTATCGCTGCGACCGCTCGGCCACCCGGCCGGCCACTCTGTTATATGATATATATATGTAGTACATCTTGCGTACATTATTATGCAAATTTTAGACTATATTACTGTAACCGATCATACAATTTGTTTCATCTTTTTACCTTTATCGAATCTTAAAAATGTATAATACCGTCTAGATAGTTGAAAGTATTAATTGTTGAATTTGATAGCTCCAATTTCTAATTGTTGAACAAATGTTAAAGACATAAGGCACTTGGGTGTTCCAGAAAAACCTCCCTTATTTTCATATGGTTATCTCATTATGAGAGATTCAAACAATTTAACACTATAACCCAAGCAATCACACAGACATTAAATTTTTACTTTAAGGCTGACATGAGCCAATGGCTTTATTACTCGAGGAAAAACAATATTACAGTAAGAAGTGTTTTTAGAGAGCTACAGTTGATTGCAAACAGAGAGCAGTAGTGTAGTCATAAGTTCATCATAAAGTCATGAACACATCAATATTTCAAATGGCATGTTATTGTGAATCTTGGGCTGCAGTGTTGACTCGTTTGTGTATCTCAAAACTCGGTAATAGGTAACCATGTGAAAATAGGGAGGTTTTTGGAACGTCCTTTATAAGACAACAAATATTAATAATAAACAAAGTTAACAAATGTATTTTCCTTCTTCTGTTGGATTTGCCAATTTTAATCTTTACCTTGCTTCCCTGCAGACGGCACCGAAACAATATTAATAGAGTAAAGTAATTTGTTACTATGTTCTTTCCATATGACGTACAAGCTTATATTTTAATAAAGATTCATATTGACATTGCAAAGTAATTTCTTAAATGGTTTACTTTCTCCTCTTCATAAGCAAGACGTTATTATTGTTTGAAATAGTGGTAATATTGCTGATTATGTGAATGAAATATTTCGATGTTGTCGATTAATCACTGTCTATTATAATCTATTTGTTTTGTTGGTGTGTCCGCCAGTGATTTTTTTGCAAAGTTTGTAAATTCTCTTAATTGCAAAAGAGGACAGTAATTCATTTAATTGAATGTATATTTTCAAAACAAAGAAGTACAATAATTGTATAAGCGTCATTGCATCACTCTCTGCGCTTCTCGTTATCCAGTTTCTGCTTCTTCTTATTTTAGGGACAAACATACCCTTGAAATATGAAGTTGCATCCAATACACACCAATATTTTCAAGAAGAACAAAGTGCATTTATCTCATACTCTAGGGCATTGCAATTGCATATATTGTGATCTGTGGCTTCTGATAACTTTCGGGAGAGTTATAGGCTGTTTTCCATTCCAATGTGGGAGACAAGACCTTTCTAGACTTAGTTTTTCATCCTTTTTACTTGCCTATTCTGTATCCATTTATATCATAGTTTCTTTGATGTCTGTGACTGGATTGTATATTATGTATCAGTATAACAATGATCATGAGCTTCAAGATCAATTGTATAAGGGCTTGATCAGTCTGCACCGTGTTTTGATCTTTGTAACTATTCCTTTAAACTGGAAACTGAACAATACCGTCAACGCATATTTTGACAAATGGTTTCATTTCCAGTCTGGATGGAAACTAATTATTGGAAGGTCTTTGTCGTTGAATTTGAAACACTTTTCCTTAAGATACGTCATTTCCTGTGTATTGGTGGTAACTGTAAGTGAAACCTTGCAATGGATTCTGTCCCCAATTGAAAATACATTCCTATTCTTGACTTCACTCTATATGATGAGTGTCAAATCATTCTACTTAGTTCTTTTCATCTCCCTTTGCAAGGCAAGTGGTCTCTATTTGGATCTTCTCAAACAAAAGCTGGTAGCTCATTTGAAGTCTTCACACGGCCCTAGTCCTCATTCAATTAAAAGATTCAGGATTTTACACGAGAGTTTATATAACACGGTTGTACTCACAGCGGATACATTTTCTGCCCCGATGTTACTGTTCCTCGTTTTTTTCTTGGTGGTATTTACCGAATGCTTGTTTACTACATTGGTTACAATTTTGAATGGAATTAAAATTATTCACTTGGCTTGGACTTTGTACACAGTATTTGGAGCCGTAGCAATTATTCTGCTTTGTTGTTCCGCTGAGAGTGTATCTAACATGGTGTGTATATTACAAAATGTACAATTTAAAATAAGTTCTTCCAGTTTTGGTACAAACAGAAATATATATATATATATAGAAAATGTCAATTACAGTTAGTCCTCAGAGTTACCATGGGCATCCTACATCTTTTGCCAACGTTCATGCAACTGCCAATGCTCTGGCGGTAAAACAGAAGGTTGTACTCAAAGAGGAGATGGGAGTGCCTGCCGCCAGTCTGCCTCATTGGAGAAAGATTTCCCATTAAGGTGCTTGTCTAGAGAATTGCAAGGGTACAAGGTCCGAGGAATACGGTGGATGGCACAGTGTTTTAAAGCCAAGTCGCTGTATATATCACTGGCCTCCCTCGACGTATACAGTCTGTCATTGTAGGCAAGGATCTGTACATCCTTGCGATTCAGTTGGGAGACGTGTATGCCATGTTTCTATATAAACAGCGCAGGCTGTATCTAAAATCAGTTCTGCTAGAACTCCTGAAGTGGACGGTGCTCTAAATGTAAGAACCCATGGTCGGAATGTAAGAACACATATAAACGCGTCGCATTAGTGATAATCTCTATTATCCACATACAGTCATTTGAAGTACGTTTGGGAAGTATTACGTTTCACCAGAAGCTTCTAATATATTACAATATGCTACTATCCACTTTAATATTATTCAACAATATTATTGAATGTTTCTAGTTCTCATGTGACACTAAAAGTATAAAATAAAGTACATATTGTTGTGGTGTACAATATTGACGATTGGATCTATTTGGAAAACGACTCTGGCTACATTATTCCTTAATGCTTTCCTTTGTTTTATCCGCGCATAATGTAAAGAAATACCAAATTTTGATTACATTGTTTGAAAATATCGGAATAGTTAGATGTTACTGTTGAGGGATGTGATGTTTACACAAGACTTACATACGATTAAGGTAGATATGCAGAATTACTTGAATACGATTGACATTCGTAAAGTTGTACAATTACATTAAAATGAAATAGTATACAATTACGAATGCTACTATTACAAAGGATAAACTTAGTTGTGTATTGGCTTGTGTGACAGAACCTGCACGTCCTGAGGAGGTCTTGGATCAGTCCTAGATGATGAATTTTATATGTGGGTACTTCATAGTACGGTTGCAAGGATGATGAATTCTACATTGATTATGATCCTTATATTTCTATATGTTACATTTTGCATTAATGAATTGAGATGACACATAGTACACCAATCTACCTTGTTATTTATGGTTATACACTGATAATAACTAATGAAGCTTCGAAGTTATGGCAAAACTTTCATTAATTGAGAAGTGATCCATAATCTAACTTAGTGTATTAATCTGAGGTGTCTTTTAGGTTTCCCCCCATTAATCTTACATTCATTTAAGCCGTAAAACAGGTCAGCATTTATTAAAGATACTCTAAGCAGTAAAACAGAAAGATGAAATCAAATTTGAGTGTTTACCAAGAAACATGAAAGGCAGTGTTACAACTGAATACACACTATTGTACATAATTATAAAAGGTTTCCAAGTAATATTTGTCAAACTACATTTAATATTCAATTTCTCAAATACGTGTTTGTATGGTTTAGTTTAAACTTTGTTGTTCACAGGCTCAGAAATTTCTAGAAGAGGATGTTGGATTGATTGATACCACCCACATGGACTCTGACACAAAATATGAGGTAAGCAGAAAAGATACCCGGCAATATGGAAATTAAGAATTTTAGCTGCAGCCATGTTCAGCTACTAAACAAAAGTACTTCATGAGAAATAAATATATTTTTCAATGTTTGGTTCGGTACACTTTCTAATAGAAAATCTACTCATAGATTTGTTTAAAATGATATTTCATATCTAACATAAAATACAATGTTAATTTTTGCAGCATGAATAAGCATTAGGTGACTTCGCAAGTTTGCTGACAGGAGACAAAATAAGTAACACAGCCCGCTATCATTACATTGCATTTTTCAAGTATATAAGTATTAGCAAGAAAAATTAGAAAATGTAAAAGTCTTCTTAAGCTTGGCTGCGAGAGAAAAATATTTATTTTATAATGGAATGTACTTCTCAACTACATCTACAAGTTCATGCTTTGTTTGGAAATTATTAAATAAGGACCTACACCGCAGGTGCTGAAAACAAGCGACACGAAGCTTAAAATTTTGTCAGTTCCACATTCAGCACGGAAATGTTCATTGCCGCCATCAAAGAGATTTGAATAGTAATGTTTGAACAGTTGTGTTCATCTGATTTAATTTTCTTGAAACAAAGTATTTGTATTTACAACTTAACAACAATTTTAAGGTTGCATCTTTTCGTGTCCTCATGTGGAAAAGTTAAACTTTTTCAGTGTTTACTGAAAGCAAAGGAATATGAATAAATAGACAATCGTACTGAATACAGATGCAATGGTACAGATATGGCGCTTCATGTTAAGCTGTACGAGATGACTTCGATTAGAATATTTCGAAATCCACGATAGACAGCTCTTCTTTCCATTGAGCAAACTTGGTAACAATCTTGAAGCAGGTTCCATAATATCAGAACATTTCAGTAAATCAGAAACAGTACAAAAACCCCTTCGGGGTAAAGGGAAGAGTGATACAAGAATTCTACTCACAAAATAAATGATATCCATTTTACGAGTGACTTTCGTTGTGTCACTATGGCGGTAATACTTTCTTTGTAATAAAATTAAGAGACTTAGTATCCTACCTTCCGCCATAGTAACACAAAGAAAGTTACTGGCAAACTGGATACTACTTCTTTTGTGAGTAGAATACTTGCATCACTCTTCCCTTTACCCCGAAGGGTTTTTTGTACTAATATCGCTTATTTTGTAAGGCTGCCTATTAAAAATGTTCATAGTGCTAGATACGTTTGGTGCTCTAAATTAATTGATTCATTATGTAATGAAACTGTCATGAAAACCTGTTTATGGTATTGGTAAACCACGTAGTTGTGTGTTCACTTATTTTAATATGAACCACAAAGGTTTTAATTTCGACACTTAAATTCTGGAAGAAATTTTTCAATCCATAGTCTATAAAGGGACTCTAGTACTTTTAGAAGTGACGTAATATTAGTTTCGGAATGTAATAAAACGAGTGCATCTGTAAACGTTAGGGTGGTTAAAAAAAAAACTTTTTTCGAAATTCGATTAAGCGGGGTAGACAAGTTGCCTGTAGACAATAGTTTATTTACAAATTTTGAGACTTTTATGTGAAGTCTTTTCTTTCCTGCAAGGGGAATAATTCTTAATTTTTTTTGCTTATGATAGGCAACCCGCATAGCGCGATTTGTATTTCTTGGGTTCTGTTGAATTTGCTGAAATATTTTACCCAATAAGAATTTTTTTTCATAAAACATAGAAACAATTATGAAAACCTTGTTTGGAATATATTTCCTAATTTTGCAGCTCTTTGTTTATTTCAGCTTGTAGTATCTGAAATAACCCAAAACTCACCAGGAACGAATCGGATGGCTGAAAATCAAGTTCTTCCTACCCAATGTCAACAGTAATGTATGTCATGACAATATCACCATTTTTTACAAAACATAATCTTGTTTGCAACCATATCTTGGCAGTTTCTTCCACGATGCTAGGTTTCCTTGTATAGGTCTAGTTCTGAGGTCTGTAGCCGCGAGGGAGGAGTCGTAGCGGAATCATGGGCGGAAAGACACTTTTAATAGCCAATGCGAGGTAGATAGTAAAACCGCGAGTTCTCCCTGATTGGTTGTGCACTTCCCACTTCACTCCGCGCGCTAGCCAAGACCCCTCTGAGTGGTCTACATAACTCGGAACTGCACAAGTACTTGACCGATTGGAATAATTTTTCGCACATGATCAGAAATTGGTCCCGTATGGGAAGTTATCTTATCACTTTGATTCTAAAATTATCTTCAGAGATAATCGACCATCTAATTGTCCATTGAATTCCAATGGTGGTAGTAAATAATTAAAGCAAAGCACGCGGCAATCCACACTATAATATTGTTCGACGGATTGACTACCTTCAAGTGGTCGCAACGGCTATCTTAGGTAACACTCCCCTAACAAAGCTGATCGGTGACAGTCCCTAGGACTGTTGCCAACATATTCACGCCTCACAACGGGCGGGGAAATGAATTATTAATTATACAATGAAGTCTAGTATGGAGCTGAAATTGGGAAGCTTTTGGTGACCCGTCCTGGCCCGAATATAGCAGCCCCGGCGACCTGGTCCGAAATTTGATCCTCTGGGAATTTGATGATCTGGAAATTTTTCGACGTCGTATTTTTCGTCCTCTGGTGGGGGGAGGTAATACCATCCGTATCGACCACTCGTTTAAACACAAAGGAACACCGTTTAAATGCAAAGGAATGTTTTTAAAAATCTGCTTCGCTTTCAAGGTTATCGGACCGAAATCCAGTTACTGGGTCCCAAGCATAGACCCTGTATCCAGTTCCAAAACTTGACCCGGTAAGCCGTTTCAGCTCCGCTTTCGTACCTTGTTCTTTCTGACGATTTTTAACGCACCTCCAGCCAAGACCCGAATATTCCTTTTTGAGCCCAGGATCACCAAGAAAAGAACATTGTAATACACGTTAGACTGTAGAAATATGCATTAGGTATTTTATAGGAAATGCGTCAAATGTATGAACCTCCACAAACCCTGTGCTCCATGCAGAACATGAAGAGTGAAGTTTAATTTGGAACCATAACGAAGCGTACATGTCAATTATATATTAGGAGAGCCAACATAATGATTTATCTGGTTGATCTGTGTTGATGTACAGACGAAGTACTCTGGGCGTAGTGGTCAACCAATGAGATAACACTATTGATTCTGGTTTTGTGTTAAGGATATCCATCGAACAAGTTCAACTGGAGACTGAACACTTATCAAATATTTTTGGTCCGTACTCATTTTTTAAAGATGCTTGGTCCGGGGTCGATCTCAGAACACGAGGTACTATTTGATTCTTCTGTATTCTTGGATAATAAATGGAACAAATGTTCAATAGCAACTGTAACTAATGACATGGTCCACTCAGCAGATAGCCTTATTTTACGTTTTCTGCCTTCAGAAGGGAGTTGAGTACGTAATCCTTGAAATCGGATCAAGTGAAAATGTTTTATCACATACGTTTACAACTGAGATATCTTCATTTCAGAGGATTGGCCAAACAAGTCTTTTCTTCACACGACAAGTCTATTTTTCAACTATTTTAACAAATTATTTAAACCGTGTTTATAAACAATGAAAATAATCAGTAACAATACAAACTATTCACGAAAGATACTAAACACAAAAGTTAAACGTACAAATTATTAAACATACTGCCGAAACCAACATTTGCAGTTTTCGAACTCAAATAAATTTTAAGATTTTAGTTTCAATGCACTATTTTGTAACTATTGTACAATTTATTGTTTGACGGAGATTCTTTTCCATTTGTGTCAAGTAAGCCAACAAAGAGAAATCCGGTTGTGCGGGTAGTCGATCATGAGCATGCAAATTCATAAACTCAGTCTCCTTTGTGGCAAAAGAAGGAATTGACCGAAAAATCTCAAATTTTGTGAACAAAGTACTATTCCCGATAGGTACCTTTGGCGTACCCCGCTCAATCAAATTTCGAAAAAACTTTTGTTTCGAACCACCCTAACAAACGCATAGTTAACATGAGGGCGGAAGATACTATTAATTTGGCTCTTTGAATTCTGATGATGATCTCTCAAGTTTACGAGTGTAACTACTAGACGATTCTATCAACGCTGTTTTCCCAGAAGTAAATTACTTTGTTTTTATATTAACGCAGATGTTAAATTTGCCCTTTGACGTTTATTTTATTGCTTACTCAATATATTCAATCTACAAAGTTTAAAATAATTTGATAATAAAACTACACCTTTTAGGAACAATTTTTCTTACTTTCAGTCTCACAGTGATCAATATATTACGAATATATTGACACAGTAATATTGACGATAAAAATAGTTTGAGGTAAACTTTTATACGTTGACCCGGTAACCTAACCTAACCTAACCTAACGTATAGGCAACCCGGAATAACTTTGATACAACATTGTCATATGTTGTACATGTACACATCAAAGTTTAAGGTTTATTTGTTCAAAATATGACAAGTTTGGGTCACATGTATTTCGGGTTTTTATAATATCAAAGATTATCTTTTACATTTTTATTCGGTAATGTCACTTATATCCCTTAGTTTCTGGACTTGACATATGGTAAACGTACTGGACATACATAAATACATTTTACTCAACGCTCAACAAGGTACATTTTGGAAAAGCCTCTGTTGCAGAATTATCAAATAGTTCTGGTCAAACTAAGGGAAGGTCCTATAATTTCTCCGTTCTGTCAACATGAATATGGGAATACGTTGCTTGTTTTAAGATTCTTAATAAGCTTTCCAGAATCGTTGTAAAGTGTTTTCTGGCTTTAACATTCTTTGATCCGAAAACTGAAGATGAAACTTGAATCTATTTGACGCCTTCAAGAGTCACTACGTGTACTAACATAAAAGTTTATACTAGTAGATCTTCTGCCTATCATTATTAAAAATGCATTAAATAACACGAAAGTTTACCCCATATTACAAGATATAGTTCAGAGAGTATCTATGAAGCGAAAGATCTCAAAAAGGCAATTAGAGAGTCAATTTCATGGTAATGTTCATCTGAAACCTATCACTGTTGTACTGATATAAATTGTACAATTGAATTAAGGGTACGGTTACGGCTAGAACCAAATATACTAGCAAACAAATAAATATGAGACAATTCCACCTTCATGCATTACCGTTTTGTTCATTTGAGTCACACTTATTTTGCAATAAATAAATAAATAAAAAACAAAACAAAAATAGCTTACCTATGAATCTTAATAATCACACGTACTTGGTTAAGGAAAAAAAACAATGCTTTTGTTGCTTCACAGCTTTCTCATTAACATCGTTCGAGATTACGTAATTAAAATTTTCACTCGGAAACTGGTGTAACTATCAACATTGTATTATGAGTTATTTATTATCTTCTGCTCTCAAAGAAATCTTATTTGTACTTTGTGTGCATTACTGTCGAATTTCCACCAAAGTCTGATTTTCCTCACCTCATGCAATATATGTTAAAAATATATTACACCTATCAAGCCATTCTGCGGACCTGGTATCCATGTGGGTTAGGGCGCTAAGTCAGCGAATGGAAGGTCCCGGGTTCGATTCCTGGCTGGGGCATGACTGTTTATGATTGTGGATTTAACTTGAATGTAACGGATAATCGTGACGGGCCGAAGTCAAAAGTTACTACAATGGCCCATACAAAATAAGGTTCTTTTCCTAAACCATTCTCCCAGAGCTGTTAAGAATTATAGCTAGCCAAAAGTTGATATAAACCCAAGGAAATCGCATTTAGCCAATAACATTTCTTTAATTGTAAGTGAATCTACTTGCTAATACATTTCTATCATACCTATTAGGCTATCACATATACTACTCTAAAATACAATAATCTTTAAACAACGACAGAATGGTCACTTCTAATATGAACAATTAAACGTTTCATAAACGAAGTCGATTTTTTAATTGTTTCTATTCAGTTCTTTTGTTATATTTACAGGTGCAATTCCTTATTCAGATTCTTTCAACAAAGAAACCAGTTATTAACTTTGGAGGATTCGTCCAAGTAAACAGAGCTCTTTTGACTTCGGTACGTATAGTATCGGTAGATAATGAAACTGATTATAATATTTGGTTACCTAATAGTATTTGATGCAATAGAAAGACAAATACTTTTTTTGTTTTTACGAAAGTCCTAACAGATACATCTGTTAAAATGCACAAATGCCAGTTAATAAAATCACACGGTACCGTGTATCAAAAGCTGGAGACTATTCATAGTGTTAATACATTTAAAAAAATAGCTTTGTGTGAAAATCTTGGAAATGTGAAATTGAGTTATAATATATAACAAGCATCAATTGTCATCTCAAATCTCTATGCAATTATCTCATTTCTACTACCTATAATATTGTCAAAATATCACCCTAAGTGTAATTGCATTATATCATTAAAAAAATAACCATATTTCTTTCCGTCAAGAAGTTAACTTCTTGGACTCATTTAGATTTCTAAACCTCAAACGAAATTACTAACTCGTTTTGCAAGAGGCCAAATTGCTTT
>JAGDQP010027683.1:347-15430 GCA_022664845.1 Lepisma saccharinum
ATCACGGTGTTATATAGTCATATTCTTTTTATACTTTTTCCATGTCCCGCCCTTTTTCCATAGTCACACGGGTTATGTAATACACAACTTGTAGTATAAAGTCATTTGGGATAGCTAAATATTTGTATAATTTGGCAGGACGTATAATATAACGTATTTAAATCATCAATAAATGTCAATGTTTCTGTGAGTACATTTTCTGCTTTCATAAACTAAATTATCTCCTACATACATAAAATGTTCAGACAATAGAAACACATAAAACAACACACACACACAAATATATATATGAAAATGAAAAATAAATTCAATAAAAAAATCTTGAAGATTTTGAATTACTTCTTATGAGAAGTTAACTTCTATTCTAAGTTAATTATTATGAGATAATAGTAAAAATTCATAAATTCATTACCTGCAACTGCCGCTGTGCCACCACCATTTCCTGCAAAATTTTAATATATCATTATAACGTATTATATTATTTTCTTAAATGCAGAATAATATCCTGCCCTTAATCATGAACAGGAAACAGTTTTTGTCTTGAAATGTTGATTGAGATATACACGTACTACCCAATGATAAAATTGAAACGAAGACATAAGCTGTATGTAATTAACGAAGCTATGCTGTCCACAGTAAATATAATAACATAACATAAATTAGTTTCCAAGAGCATTACATAGTACTCTCAGCTAAAATTGAGATCTAAACAGGGTGCAGAAGTCTACAAATGCAATGCTTCCAGTAAAGAAGATATATGGGGCTCACGAGAATACGTTTCTAGTATCTTCCTTGCCGGTTTACAAAATGGCGTGTAATCAGTATATGTGTGTCTGTAAATGAACATATTAAATCGTGCTATAAAGTTGGTAATGCCTTGACTTAAACAAATCAGATATTGTAAGTAATTTGTCAGATTATGGCTAAGCAAGCTCTAAATTTCGATTGGTTCTCCAGGTTTATATTGGAAAGACGTAAGTGGATTATAAGTGTATACATTGATATATTGTTAGTGTGATCAATATCCTAAAACTCACGAACACTCACTTCATCAACATCAATGTTGTGAACGGAAAAATGCTGATTTACGCACAAGTTTTGAAGCACTCGTAACTTCATTAAAAATTAAAGAAAATATGACAACAAACGGTACAGCCTCTGAAGGATAGTATCCTCACGCCTTTAAAAGTATGGTTGCTTATTCCATTTATCGTCCCTTTAGATTAACCACCGTATTCGTCTAAAAAGGAGAGAAAGTTGTTATTCCGTTGACACTTTGAATCATTGGGATCTTATTCAGATTAATCGAAATACTTTCGCAATGTACTTGCATGTTTAAACTTGGTGACGTTCTCCAGATTTTTATTTAAAGGCCCGTTACTAGAAATCGCATCCGAATTATTTAATGTACTTTAAAAGTGCTCAAATAACATCTCTGCTGGAGCTACATTAAAAGTTAAATAGTAAAGCGAAAAATCAATATTGGATTTTGTATATGAAGACATTAACGATACCTTGTTTCATCATAATATTTTCTACTTAGCCATTATTTGCTAAATCAAGACAAAATGCATTTTCTTTTACACATGAAGAGACAACTAAAAGCGTTTCTACAGACTAAAACTAAGACTGATTGTACTTTCACTTACTAAGTTCGTTCCATCTTAACAATAATCAGACGATCAGGCAACTAACTGGTGTTTGTAGTTTGAGATATTACTGCTTATGGAGTGTGGTTAACAGTACATTATTCTGTTAACTGGCTCTTGCTACACCCGTATCTCAAAATAAATATTTCAGATCATTGTAGACATACTTTGCCAAAATTGACTAATAATAACAAAGCAAATACAAAAATAAATGGGAATAACGTAATAATGTACGGTAAGTAATAATAAATACGCTTTTCCCATTGTTAAGTTAATATTATTTAGAAATTTTATCATCTTACTGCACACGTATACACAAGGGCGCCCATGTGAATTTTAGAGGGGGGTAAGGATAAAGCAGCAAATTTTCTATGATTTACTACAAGTTATCAATAGGTTAATCGCGACAATATGTACTAAATTAAAAGCGCAAAAACTTAAAAAGTATCATGCCGTGAACTACATTAAACCTACCTTTAAATATGCTGGAAGTTGATTAGTAATGCTTAAGAGATTTTAATAATGTTTTTGACTTACAAGTAGCACTATTTCAAGTGGACCCTCAGATCTAGAAAAGATATACATATTTAAAATCAGCCTAAAAACAGAGTTTGTGTGTAAAACATTAGGTGTCATTGACCAGTGGTTAAAGATACATTTTTGATACAATAGTCATATTCTTCTCTCTGAAGAGTTATATAAAAGTGTTGAAACAAAATGAAAGCAAATACAAATACATAGTAATGTGTACTGGGTGGAAGGTGCTTCATTGTGGAGGGTATATTCATCATGATCCCATCTTGAAGCCCTTGAATTTCGATTGATTTTCTTAAATGGAAAGAGGGTCTTGTAATATCTCATTCTGGGCTAGAATATTACGAGAAATACGTTTCTGAAGTTAGTTTTGCTGTAAATGTAATAATGTGAGAGATAAGAATATGTGACACTAGCATGGGGTAACACTACAACTGCTTAAATACACTCATACCGTCGCGAAATAACGATGGAAATGAAATAAAGAGCATACAAATTGTTCCTGAGCATAGTGTCCGATCAATATGGACTTGCGCGCATTTGTGTTTCATTTCTGTCGTTATTTCAAGGCAAAATGTGTGTTTCCAGGCTATTTTATCATTACCCATGACATATTCTTATCTCTCACAATATGACATTTATGGACAAAATTGACTTCAGAAACGTATTTCTCGTAAACTTCTAGCCCAGATTCAGATATCACACACCCCTTCCTCATTTAAGAAATCAAGCTAGATTCAATATCGCTTACTTCAAGTTGACGGCCATGATGAATACACCCTCCATAAGGATGCCCTTTCCTCCCAGTTCCCATTGCTGTGTATTTGCTTTCCACTTGTTTCAGCAACTCAAAAATATAATGTTATTTCATCACTTTTATATCACTTATCACATACAAGAATCTGGCTATTGCATCATCAATTTCTCTTCAACCACTGGCCAATGGCATCTAATATTTTCCACACGAGTTCAGTTATTTATACTGATTATAAATATGTATATCTCTCCTAGATCTGAGCGTCCACTCGAAATTATGTTACTTGTTAGTTACCAAACTTTATATTATTATTGATGAAATATTTGACAATTGTGTTCAGTGCAAAAAATTCTTTCCCAAAATATCCGTGCCTGTTTACTAAAGACATTATTAGGAAACTGAAGGTAAAAACAATTTACCATATAAAGCTTACATACAAAATTATAAATTAAAAACCCTACTATCAAGCATTTTGTATATTGTGTAGTCAAGAAAGACATAAAATAGCCTATAACATCTTTATATCAAATTCTGAAAATAAAAATAATGGTCTCGGTTAACTCTGGACATTTATTAAAAACAAACCAAAGCGCCTTTCCCTAAAATATTAATATTTGAAGGCAGTCATTGGTGTAACAACGAAGAATTGCCTAATACTGTGCACAGTATTTCCAATCATTACCTGTATCCTCTTCTTAACCGTTCATTACCTTTATAGTAATTCGAAGGGTTACGACGAAATTGAAATAATGTATATTGACCAAATAAATTTGAATGAAATAGAAAAGGTTATCAAGAATCTAAAATCCAAAACGATAATTCGATCTGATGGCATTTCCTCCTATATAGTCAAAGAATGTATTGATATATTTAATATCCCCTATTAACTGCATTTAACTTGACCCTAAACAACGTGTATTTTCTCTAACAAATATAAATCTGCTTTAGTTAGCCCGACATCTAAAACAAACTACAAACGAGAAATTGCCAACAATAGTTTTATATAAATCTTACCAGCCTTTTCAAAAGTCTTTGAACAGACTGTATATCAAAATAGTTTTAATAATGTGAAGCCAGAATATGGTTTTGTTTCACAAAAATGCGAAACAATGAACATTGCAATTGTTGCAGTTTTTATTGGAATCTCATTGGATGAAAGAAAACAAGTCAATGTGATTTATATTGACTTAGAAAAGACGCTTCACAGAGTTAATCTCAATGTATTACTAGGTAAATTAAGTAACCATCACTTCTCTCTATCCTTGATTAGGTTCATGTGTTCTTGTGTAACTATTCACAGTCTGTTCTATTTAATGAATTCAAATCGGATACATATATAGCACTATCAGGAGTCCTGCATGGCTAGAATTTTGGACCATGGTTATTCGTACTGTTCATTAACGACCTACTGGAATTTATATAGGATATTGAAAAAGTGCTATTTACGGATGACCCATAAATATTAGCTAACATTAATTCCATGGAAGGTGCCATACAACTAGAACATCATTTAGAAAACTTGACTAGCTGCTACGCTATCAACTTTCAGTCAATATGAAGTTTATTATTCAAAATAAATTAAACAATTTATCGATGTAAGTATTAAATTCGTAAGTATCCATTAAGTAGGCCCAACGTAGTTAAAGTTCTTGGTGTCACGTTTTATATGAAATTAACGCTTAACAGCCACATAACAAATATCACAAATTATACTTTTAAAATGATGGAATTTGAAATAAGGATGGAAAGATGATTAACAGCGTTTCTACATTATAGAAAATCTACTATGTGTACGCTGGTTAGAGCAAAGGCACTTCAGATCTGATATTTCTTACCAAAATAATTGAAAACGACTTTAACCGCACAGTCTTTGTATCATTGTTACAGTTTCGCGTCCTTTCACTAAGAAATTAAGTAGACAACACGGCCTTTTTGCACTGCAAAAAGGCAAAGATAATATGACGAAGTCACCAATCTGAAGAATAAGTACTACTTACTATGAATTATGTATAACTGTCATCGGATTTAATATATGTCAAATGTCTTATTTTAATAAAAATGTCTGTAAATGACCATTCTAAATATCTACACTCTTATTGGGCTATAAGGCATGTTGTGCCGACAACAAATAAATAAAATAAAAATATAATAAAATGTTAAAAAAATAAGTAAAAAACATATAAATGACTTGGGTAATTTCGCAAACGCGGGGTAACTTCGGACAGAGAGATAGATACATTTGTAAAAAAAAGTACATCAAATACCGTTTAGCGTGAGGAATAAATTTACTTTCTTTTCCCGTATATACGGCAGAATTGTTGTCGATAATATAATACCTGTAACAGTAATACAACTGCAATTTATTGCAGTTTTTACGAGGTTCATTCCTAGCGGTCGTTTCTTATGTTGAAGG
Organism: Lepisma saccharinum; assembly: GCA_022664845.1. Classification (NCBI taxonomy): domain Eukaryota; kingdom Metazoa; phylum Arthropoda; class Insecta; order Zygentoma; family Lepismatidae; genus Lepisma; species Lepisma saccharinum. The sequence continues at coordinate 5,701 of JAGDQP010027683.1, forward strand.
TTTATAGCGGAAACTTTGTACTGTGCAAACAAGACTGCCCTGCTTATGCGTCCTGTCACAGCTTTCATGTTTGGTCTGGAAGGGAATTCAGTTCACTAAAGCAGAGTTATATTGTGGATGTGGCTATACTATCGCGTTTTTTGGAATAATAGAAATGGCCGGGGTAACTTCGGAGAATGCCGCGTAATTATAAAAGTGGAAAGAAAAAAATGTATGCCTTTCCAGGCATCGACGATGACGATACAAACAAAGGATCAGATTCATAGTGTATTGCCAGTGCATGAAGAAAAGAAGGGCATATTCATTTTAAGTAGGATGTTTTGTAGTACTTCGGATTTTTTTATAATGTTTATATTATACTTCAGTGCTAATTTTGAGTAGCAGTATGTATCCTAGTTCTAGATCAATAGTACTTATGTAAAAATTACAACGAAAACTCTAACTTTAACCGTTAGCAAACTACACTGAAAGATACTAAAAAAAAACATCCGAAAATAACCCAGTTGACGGTATAGTTTTTGGCTAGAGAGGACGGGCGACCTTTACATTTCTGATGGGCGACCCATGAATTTAAATTAAACTTAATTTGTTCTAAATCTTCCCTCTCTTTAGTGAGTACTTCAACTATTATTACATTTCAATCCTATCATATTAAACGTTACAAAATAATCTTTATACGCACAACAAACTAAACTAAAATAAGTATATAAGCATTTGGCATATTATAAGAAAACACTGGATTTATTTTTACGAAACCAAAATCGTTAGGGAATTAATAGATGAGCTATAATTTATTGAAGACGCATAACCATCCATATTGTATTACACACTAGTAACATACGAAGTTCACGAACACTGGTATCTTAGTTTAAGTTAGAATATTATTTTCTTTCATTTGCAAACAATGTCAATAATCATAACTTTAAGCAAGGTAAGCATATAAAAGACAATAAATCCCCTTTAACACAACCTATTAATTGTAAAAAAATACAAGTAAAATGTTGCAACATTACCACAACTAAATATCATACGCTATACATAACCAAAACAAATTTAACACTCCAATATACCATTCTTACTTTCCATAAAACTCAAATATTGGATTAATGTTGGATCAGTATCCGTTGGCTTTCTCTTAGTATAGTCCAATAGAAAAATTGACTCTCTTCTTCTTTTGGTCTTCACCGTCAGGATGTTATAAAATACATTCGATATGTATTTTGCAACTAAATCTAGATATGCTGGTACTATTTTCTGCGCATCATAAATTCCATCATCCTGATGTACCTCACAGCTTATCAACTTAATTTTTAAAAATGTCAGATTGGATAGGTTACTTCTCCTAGGATTGGGAATCCTCTCTTCGTACATCTTTCTACTCTTTTGATAGAATCTTGTCTTCCTTTCACTTCTACGAGCACAACTGCGAATTTTCTTTCGTTTGATAGACTTATCTTACTATGCATCTGGATTTCACCTTTCCCCATTACCAGACCTTCGCGTATTTGATTTAGCTTACTCTCTCCTAACTTTAGCTTCCTATGTTTCCTACACCATGTGTCTCGATGTTTCTTCCTTTTGTTCTGCTCCTCTTTCGTCTTTTACTTATAGTTCTTGTACATCACACTCTGATGTAACCTAGCATACTTCTACACATTGCGAAATACAAACTCTATTATAGTACCGATCATCTATCTGCCTTTGTTCAACATAAATCATAGTTTCTAGTTTTGTTGTACACTTCTTTACCTGATACTTCAAGTATGTACACATCTACAAATAATTCATTGTGGTACACTCATAATAATTTCTCATACTCAAATTGTAATTTCTAAATTATATCTGCTCTTTAAGGTCTGTCATATTATCCATGTTCGTCCTTCGTCTCACCATATTATTCTCAACAGTACTTTTCCATACATTAGTTGACATCTTTGATTCATCTGCCACAGTTTGTTCACTATCATGTTCAACATTGAGCGTAATTCTATCTTTATATTTCACCACACTTGCCAATTCTAACCTCAAATGTATTTTCAAATTCCGTCTGCTTTTCAATTCTCAATCTTTCTGTCTTCCATTCATCTCTACTTGCACGTTGGAACATAGTAACTTGACTATCATCATCTTTATTTTATCGTTATTTCTGTTTACTTGATATAAACCTTGTTTCAAGATCATCATCTTCATTTTTTATCACACTCTCTTTTAGTTTATTGACCCATAAGTACCCCCATTGCATTTTCTGTTTGTTCCAATATTCCATTGTTTGAGATTCTGTGCCTTCTTTCAATTTACTATAATGCACTAGAAACATATTCTCATAACTCTTGCATTCCTTATTAATCACAACTAATTTTATACGTATCTCCTCTACATTCAACTTACTGTTTTCCTGAGCACTCTGTATAATCTGCTTACATTCATTGCTAACTGCATCCATTATTTGTTTCAGGCTCTCCTTTCCTTTGTCTTCCTGTCTTTTCCTTTTGTCTTTCTTTCTCTTCCTCTTCTCTCGCTTTCTTTTACTTTTGTCTCGCTTTTTCTTCTATACACCTGGCTTTCTCTTTCCTTCGTTTCTATCCTTTCTTTAATAAATTCCAATAACAGTTCATTTTGATTTCCACTCACAATAATATTACTATATTGGTCGTTCCCATTTCTTGTAGAGACATTAACTTCATTAAACTCACCTATTTGTTGTTGTCTTTCCTCTGTAAATCTCAATTATCTTCTCTGTAACAGATCAATCCTGGACATCCCTTCATCACAACTGTCAGATCTTTCCATTTCGCTGCACCGTAAGCTAGTCATCATAATGTAAGCAAAGTTAGGTACTAGTAGTATAATAATTAGATATATAGTTTTCCTTATCGTAGACCTAATGCAAATCGTAGAAGCTTAACGCCTTTTATAAACATGAGACTTTCAGGTAAACGTATTAATTAAATTCTTAGATGATACATCCAGGAAAGATGCCTACTTAATCAGGATGCATACTCCTAATTACCCGGCTCATAACGCATTGGTGAGGCGATACATGATTATAAATACCTTGAACCAAGCATTATGATCAATCCTCGCAGGAACGAAGATCTGGCGTAAAGTAAAAACCGGGTAAAAGGGTAAAATGCTCTTAAAATTGTTTTTATAAGAATAAAAATGTAAGCTATATTATCTGAATTTTTCGCCTTTGCTAGCCGCCGGTGCCGCCTTTGCTAGCACCTACCCAAGGGCTACGCCCTTGCTATAGAGAAGAGGTTTGGAAGGATATGAGTATTTCAGGATTTCGAGAATTGGTCTATGGGAGGTATAAATACTTTATTGATCCTTTATTTATTTATTCTATCATTTACTTAGGAATAAATAAGTATTTTACTGATAATCATATTTTAGGGGAAACAGGTGATAATGGGATGAAAGTATGAATATGAAGTGCAATACACAAAACAACATTTTGTCAACGATGAGAACGAGTAAGTTAAAATATTCTTGGCCTAGGGACAACGCTAGGTCGCAATGAGAAACAGGTGAGCCCTACATTTACATTTATGAAACTGTGCATCGATGGGGATAAGAGTGAATGAGAAATGAATAATTATGAAAGTTGTATGTTCAGGTTGGTGTAGCTGGAGTAATGGTGAAGAAGACACATTGACCTGAGTAGGTGGCGTGTACAAGATTTGCTGCTTTGGTTTGGTGCATGACTGCGTATCGTTTGTTTGGGTATAGGTTTTGAAAAGTAAGAGTTATGAACTGTACGACCTGTTGATTGGTATGGTGATTGATTGCTTGATAGTAGGGTGATTGGTTGCTAATGCTGGATTAGGCTCAGGTGTTCGAATTGGTACGGCTGGAAGGTTCTTCTCAATTGTGGGTGTTGGTTTAGTTTGGCATTTAGATTAATGTGTATTGCTGATGAAGTTGGTTGCACTTAGGAGGGTTTTGAACGTTTGTACAATTTTTTAGTGTGAGTTGTCTTGCTTGGCGGTGAAGATGATGTCGGCGAACATAACTGTAGAGGAGATTTTCATCTGGATTGCGATGCGTTCCTGTCATGATTTGAAGTATTTCCAGAATTAGACAGTTTTGCTGTCACTTTGGATGATGGTCGTTGTACTACAGATGGCAATATTCATGTTGTCCTCTAGTCAGTTTTGGCATGTTGGTAAATATAAATGGAGAAGAAAATACAAATAAAAAATGATGAGAGAAAATTTCCTCTCTCTCTCTCTCTCTCTCTCTCTCTCTCTGCAATGACTGTAAAAATATATATATATAGATACATTAAGTCACACGTACCATCCGACACTGAGAAATGCCGTTAGTCCTATAATTGTTGTACACGTATTTATTCCTTCTATACGTATGTTATACAGAATCATCTGTATTACACTGAATCACTAAAAATAAGATAGGTTCGAGTTCTATTATCTGATACCAACATCCATCTTATACATACATAGATTACATTCGACAACTTAATCGGTTAAATTTCGATTATAAACTCTTGACAGTAAATCACAACAGAAAAATATAATCGTTAACACAGCTTTCCTAAAGATTGTCACGTTCAATTAACATTTAGAATTATATTCTGAAAAAAAATATTATAAATGCCGTACTATTCATAATCAATATGCGTTTTACACTGCCTTCTAGTTGAGTGTTCAACATTATACATTGTGCTGCATGAAAAACAAAAACGCATAGCCACTTGAGTTTTGATATTACAATTACAGTTATAAAACATCCTACCCAACGGACCCTTGGTTTCATGGATCAAGTATATCAAATTACCTTAAACCGAACCTATAAAAATATAACTGAAAAACGACGACATCGCACCGTAAGTTTCGTAAATACGTATTAGGTTAGTTTTCGCAAAGTTAGTTTGACATTAGGTTACTTTACAATACGCATTTATTCACTATTCTCTTTAAGATATATTATATAAAGTTAGGTATAAAATTCCATAGGCCACCTATTCAATAACATTTAGAATAAGAACAAAATAACAATATAACTTATGTACCTTAACCTAATCTCACACAACCTAAGGCCTATGATCCAGTATCAACTTTGGCTTCGACCCGTCACGAATATGAATGGGATGCTAGTTAAAATACACACGCATGCCGCACTGGATTAGCACCTGGGATTTCAGAAATCTCTTGAGGCCTACTTTTCGATGTTATTTTGCAACACCCTGCATACCAGTGGGTTTCAATTACTAGTCCCTTTAGGCAAGGCAAGTCTAAAATTTCGAACATTCCTGAATATTTGAAGACGCCACACATGTATTATCCATTGAGGAGGTTTATTTATATAGTTTATAACCCCCGCCAATCTTCCTCGATAACCTTGTTTTATGAACTGATAATCCTTTGCGTATTTATAATCTAATTAAAAGTATCAAAATTCTTTTGAAAATATCTTTAACGTTCTAAAGCCTTAATTTATTCGAAAATAGTTTTATTTTTAATTTTTTATCCAACATTGTTTCCATTTTAAAAAAATTCCTTTCGGTAGGCCTACAGGTTGCGCCTCCTTTATCTTAACCAAAATCTCACTGCAGCACTACACCACCATGGTATCCATCTGTAAACTCCCGCGGGGGGCTGCACTCCCAAAAGGAAGGTTTGCCCCATTTATTGTAACCTACTCTTGGTCATCCACCTTCAAAGAAAATTTCGTTTCTCTGCCTTCAATGATTTCGAAATTGGGTTTTTGGGGCTGCCATTTTGGATCCAAGTTGACGACTTTTTGAAAGTTTTCTTATATTGTCGTGACCTACTTCTGGTGGTACAACTTCAAGGAAAATTTCATTTATCCAGCTCAAACGGTGTGCAAAATGGGATTTTGGGCGGTAATTTTTTATCCAACACGGCGACTTTTACCAAATGTTTTAATATTTCTCTGAACTACTCGTCATAATGCACCTTTATGCCAAATTTCGTATCTCTAGCTCAAACGGTGTGGAAAATGTTTTCTTAGGTCATCCATTTTGGATCCAAAATGGCGTCTTTGGATACATTATGTAATATTTTAGTAACATACAAATGATAATGTATAGTGTAACCAAATTTGATATTTCTAGCTGCAGCCGTTTAGGCTGTGTATGCTATACAACAATGGGCTCAGCGGCCATCTTGAATCCAAGATGGCGACTTTTTCAACATTTTGTAATATTTTCTTGAACCACTAATGACAATACACCTTTATGTCAAATTTCATATCTCTAGCTCAAACGATATGGAAAATAGATTTCTTACTTCCGCCATTTTGGATCCAAGATGGCGTCTTTGAACTCATTAGGTAACATTTTTGTAATCAAAAGGTGATGTTGTACCTTTATGCCAAATTTGATTTCAATAGCCCCAGCGGTTAAGGCTGTGTATTCTATACAACAATGGGTTCGGCGGCCATTTTGGATCCAAGATGGCGACCGAATTTGCTCATTAACGAAATTAACCGACATATTAAGCCTAGAAACAACATATAAAAAATTGGTTCAAATATTTTGAAAATTATGGCCGCTAGTGTGTTAATTAATATATATATATATATATATATACACTTCCATATCGTATCGATTTCAATAGGTATATTTTTCTTCGAAATCTACCTAAAATTAGTTCATTGTTATTATTTAATGAGTACGTTACCAGCGTTTCAAAATTTTGGAAATATTTTGTGGAATTATTTTCAGGTTTTTGAGCAGAAAGTATCCTATGAAAAGGTTCTAGAATATGAAGAAGATTGCAAATTTATTTTTAATTTTTCAATTCGATGAAAAAGAATTGTTCGGTATGGCAAACTCACATTTAGTGGTACTTACTAGCATTCTAGTCATTTTTGATAATTGAATAGACAATACAGCTCTAATCTTTCTCCCACGTGGTTTATTCCTGTCTCCAATAGTATGAGAGTTACTGAAAAATGTTTATTTAAAGCATATAAAATATTTTTAACGTTTGAAAAATCATTTTCTGGTTTTACACTTTACAGCCTTATGCATTTAGTTCATCAGATCTTAAATTTCAGCCAGGGAGAAAGAAAGGGGTGGTATTGACTGACGAAGTACATCTATGGAAGTCACAAGATTTGGCCGGTAGAGCCGAGTAGAATCCTAAGTAAACAACACGGTTGGTGTGAGAGAGATTCGTGTCTCGCCTTCCCATCTCAGCGCTTATCCCAAGTTAGCGACCATAAGCACTAGATCACGGGGTTATATTAACACCGTTTCAATTTTTAGTCTGTTATGATATTTAGGCAACTTTGACTGAGCACGAGCCGATATTTAGTGCTTTCATTCAAACTTAGACTTTCGGTGAATTTGTTCAAGCATCGGTGTGTGTTTTTTTTTCATCAAATTACTGTGTTTGGTATTTTTATTCAAACTCCAGTTTTGGACGTTTTTGTGCAAACTTCGGTTTTCGGTGATTCAGTTCTGCTCCTATGTTTGATATAAAAAGATGTGTGAAGAAAAAAAACTATATTTGATGAAAAATCGAAAACCAGCTTTTGAAGAAAAACCGGTGCTTGATAAGAAACAAAATGCGGATTTTGAAGAAACCCGGTGTTCGAAAACACGAAAACCAGGATAGGAGTAAGAATGGTGTTAGAAAAAACGGAAACCTCTTTGTGAAGTAAAATTAAAAGTAGTTCCGTTTTTTTTAAAAAAAAAACCGAAAATCGAAAAATCTATTCTTGTGCCCATTCCTAGTAGGCAGTAGTTACCGTTCCTTATATTAGGAATACAACTTGAAAGCCTGTTACCTGCTAATTATAAAGCAAAATTCTTAATTGTTGATCGATTTAGTTTTAGTGATCTTCACTGCAATCCAGAAAAGCAGGAAAGGAAAGAATACATAATGATATCCGCATTCCAGTCGTTCTATATCCTATTAAAAATATGAATAAAACAATTTTCTCGAGGTGACAAGTTCTTTAGAATTAACTGAAAAAAAATATTTGACTAGAAAACAATTTATTTCTCCGAAAGAACTATTTCTAACCTATTCACTATAGTTTGATTAAATGTATAATTGCTATTAAAGAATGTGTAGGAAATGATATGCATTTTTTTTTATTTTGTGGGGTCTCGCGTGCGCAAAGGTTACAATTATCATACTACTGTCGAAAAATAGGTTCCGCCCGAACTCAATTCGTTCTACGTTATATTGTTTTCATGTTTGAAATTAATATACGTTTCCACTCAATGGGATATTAGGACAGTGCTCTTAGTGTTCATCTTAATGGTGACCTTCACATTAATATGCAGTGATTGTGAAAGTTTACTAGTGCACATATATTTTTTGCAGAGTAGCTTAAAATAAAAAGTTTTCAAATACTCTTTACCTTTTCCTTTAACTGATGTCCGTCCCTCTTAGGAAAGGATGAGTGTATTAACCATGAAATGAATAGATTTTAGGTAAACATTGGAGATACTAATCTGCAAAATAATTCTTACTTCATTATAAGTACTTCAATACATAATAAAATATCTACTTCCTACATGCATTACACGTCCCTAAAGTAGTACATACAAAAAATGTTTTATTGTAATAAGAATATAAAAATGATAATAAAGTAAAATATTGCACAGTAAAGTCTATTTGACTGGACGACGTACATTCACCTAAGTTTATATTCCAGTGCTGTAAGTATGTTAGACTTTCAAAACCCTTATTTGGAAGCTATTTGAATACAGATAATATTTAGCAATCAAGTGTTATTCATCAAATTGTAAGGTTATTGTATGTATCCATAATATGTCATTAACTATATAGTTTCAACATTAATAAGGTCACGAAATTTTGATTAACGGAACTTTCTTTTTAGAAAGTGCATTTAGTTATTTAGATGTGATAGGGACAAAACGCATATCTGCATTAGTAGGTTGTTGAAATCCAAGGGAAAGTTAGATTTTCATTATTTAAATCAAATTTACCAACACAATTTTTCTAGCACAATTCTTACCACCAGTATCTATCTTGGCACATTCTTGGGTTTTGAATGAATACTTAATTAAGTCATGATAGCAATGTCGTTTTATTGATCAGTCATTTCGGTTTCTAATATGATTGAGGATTTTAGCAACAGTTTTATGGAATAACCTAAAAATACATTTATTAACTTATAACAATAAAAAAGCATTTCATATTATCGAGATGGTATCTTTGATCAATTCATGTTTTCATTTTCATTTTTAGCAAACACCATCATATCTTAAGAGTTTACCTAAGTTAGTAAATATGTCAGAGGTAATAATTGTAATAACATTTATTAATTTTTACTATGTTTTGTTTGTTGGTCTTTATAAATTTATTCGAATAAGAAAATATTGGAAGTCTACAAAGTATATTTAGCGCAAATATAAATTGGAAACTGAATATTACCCTATATTTAATAATTATGTATCATTATTTAAGTTGAGTTAAAACTAGATATGGCTAATATGAGTTTAACAGTAACATATTAATTTACCTAAAAAGGTTTACCTTTGGTGGGTTTCGAAACTGCGACAGTGTTTTTCCCATCACTACTTGTAGCAATTGCCACTGAAAGAAAATATAAGTCATATTACGTTACTAAATCATTGATTTCAGTATATATATATATATATATAAAATTAACTAAATCAAATCACAATTGTATTACTAATACGAATATAAATATTTCAAATATTGGAATCGAATGTTTTCTTTTTATATAAAGGAGTGGA
>JAGDQP010027684.1:515-24758 GCA_022664845.1 Lepisma saccharinum
CGTTTCTTCTCAACCATTATTCAACGTCGAATAATCCGTTGAATAGGCGGACATTTCGGTACATTTACAACGTTAACATAACGTTTCGGTACTAACGTTTAATCCACGTATTTTCAACGTTTGTGTGCTACTGGGGTTGATTGCATGATACCTACTTCCGTGACTTGGGTAAAATGTTGAAAGTTAGTATAAGGAAATAAATATCTGACTTAACCTATTTCTCTGAATTGTGAGAACGTTCAAAATGAAAATGGAAGCAAGACCGAATAATTATTCATAAGTACAAACTAACTAACTATATGGATGAACGATCTCTCAAGTTCATCGCCGCAGTAACAAATGTTTGCCATTGGATTATATCCTGGGCAACATCAAGCCAGTTTTCATCAAGAGCATCTAACTCTCGAAGATCTCTTCTAAGATTGTGATTTCAACGACGTCTCGGCCTCTCTAACAGCCTCTTTCCCTCAGGCGTATCAACTACCATGCAATATAGCCTTCGTTTTTCCCGCATGCAAGCTACATGGCCTGTCCATCTTTGCCGTCGTGATTTCATTATTTTTATAATATCAGGCGAATTAGTCTGTGGAGCTCTTCATTATGCAGTCTCCTCGATTTTCCGGTAATCTCGTTCTGTTTCGGCCTGTGTATTTCTTCTCAAAAAATTATTTTCAACCACATTCAATTTATGTTCCCAATAAGAAAAAAAAAGTTGTGCTGTTTGACGGGGTCTCGGCCACTGACTGATCTAACACTACGCCAGCCACCGACCTCCGGGACAACGTTTTTGAACTCGTCTTTGTCGTCCAGAACGCACTTGAGACGAACACTCATAGATGGCATTGAAGTGAAGGTGGTGCTACTAGACCAGGGGCACAGTACTTCTTCGACAAGATCTTTTTATTTGCGGTTGTTCATTACCTAAGCATTCAAGGGAGAGGGGATTCAAGCTTATTTTATGTGACAATGAAGATGGGGCAATCAGAACAATGATTACATAAGATTCGCTTGAAAACATCTCTAACAGCACAGGACGTCTATTCGACGTCCGTATCATTTCCTAGTATGCCCATTTTATTTCCCATATCAAAGCTTTGGTTTTATAAACTCAAGATAAGATAAAAAATAAAATAATAGCTGAGCAAAGGAAATACGTTTTATTTAAAAACTGAAAACGTGCAACGGTTTCGCCAACTAACAACTTGGCTTCATCACACACTAAATCACACAAGTAACATAATTTGTAGTGAGGCAGCCAACCATCTGGTTCCTGATTGGCCCTTGCCAGCCAATCCCGTACCGACTACACTAAGTGAATTTTTAGTTTTTAAATAAAATGTATTTGCTTTGCTCGGTTATTATTTTATTTTGAGTCCATTTTATGTCCATAGACATACTGGACATGCGATGGACGTCCACTGAGTGCCCAGGATATGGATGTTCCGAAGAAGGACATCGTGGACGTCAAATAGACGTACAGAAAACTGGATGTCCCTATGTTGAACAGTGTTGACGTACAATAAATACCCATAAAGTGGATGTCCATGTGTACGAGAGTTGAACATTCAATGGATGTCCATTGTGTCCATAGTACCATCTTCGGTACTAGATCACGGGAACTGGGTCAGTGGTTCTCTGGCTATATATTTTATTCAATTACCACAAACATAAAAGCGGGATGGAGGAAGGAGATGTAGTAGTCCAAACAGTCGTGAGTTTCGGATTGTCACTAGTGACGGTTCGTGATTTAAAATGCAGGGAAATTGCTACTAAGACGCAGTCTGGTAAATTCTACTTATTAGCTGTTATACTTGATATCTATACTTAACTGTATTAGTTTCAAATATCTCGAGACTTTATTACCTGCATCTCAAGCTTTCCTTGCGTTTAGTTGGTAACGCTTATGTTATTTTTTTTTTTAATTTTATTTACATTTTTTTTAATTTAGTGAATGTATGATAAAATAAGTGAAGTGGTACTTCACAAATTGCTCTTGGTTGTCACCGGGAAAGTATATAAGCTCGAGTCCGCTGTGAGCTATACTGACAGATACTTACTTTCCAGGCTTTTCCTCGGTTTTGCCTGATGAATGTCAGTACGGTACGTACTTAGAAAAATGTCCTGGCCGCTGCTTTCCTCTTCCTTGCTACCAAAAGAGTTCTCGATTAACGATAATATCATCCCTTAAAATTCTGATAGCCTTGGCCACGGCTGCCTGTCTAATCCTCAAATGTAAATTAAAAGTTAAATTCAGATCAGTTACGCAATTCAGAAACCTAAAATATAAAGCAGATTTTATGATTTCAACTTTTACAGGTGAGGAAACAATTACTATAAACAAGTTTTTTTTTCGGAAAGAAATAAAGTATGCATTAAAGAAATTACTTTAATCTTTTGTGTCTTCCGGAAGGAAATGGACGACTGTTTCTTTTGTAGAAAGCGACTTAAAAAGAGATGGTATACTTCCTGTTGGAAATATATTATTCTACGCCATCCGATAATTTTATCTATTCACTTCTAATGAGTTTATATGATAATTGCAATTATTTTTTGTTGTTGTTACATTCACAGAATAAATAACAATGTTACATAAATCAAACCACAAAACCTTTCTCTGAATCAACCAAGTTCATTAATTGTCTTTGAAATAACTGTGCCAGGAACCAACAGTTATGATAATTATAAAATTTCCACATTCATTGAATTTAAATCGATAAGATGCCATTATTCTTCCATGACGTCATCACTGTAATTTTTATGACGAATATATTCGTGAAATCAACATATTTTCATTATTATTCTTAACTGGAATTACCTTTCTTACAAAAAAAAAAGTTGGAAGCCTTGTTGCGTGGAAACAATTCGGTGATGAGGATAAAAAAAAATATTAGGGTAGCTTTATGCGCACGTCGGATTAAAACATGTGCAGATTTTCTGTTGGTATGAGCAGATGGATAGTACAAGTACAATTGTGCCGCAATTCATATGGGAAATTACAGGATCTTGTCAGTTAACATGTTGAACAATTTAAACTGTGAAAAATGAGTCCTGATCCCTGCGAAGCTTCCATTGCTGCATCTGCATAGCAGATAAATGAGTATAAAATTTGTCTTCTGTGTGTGTGTGGGTGTGGGTGTGTTGTGGAAGTATAAGAGAGAGAGAGAGAGAGAGAAAGAAAGAAGGCTCAATAACAGTACAAAGCATTCAGAGGATAACCATCACAGCAACTCCTTCTTTCGCTGCCAGTGCAATTCGTTTTGTAATATCTTTAAGAGTGTATGAATGTAGTTCGCTGAAGTATTATGTAGTTCGCTACTTATCTGTACAGTGTTATGAATTGTTGAATGCAGAAGCTACGCAAGCTTTACTAAAAATATTCTTTCTTCTGATGTACTCCACACAGGATTTTGAAACACATGTAAGTTACGCGCCTGCCTATTACTATCTTTATCATTATCTTTCTATAATATTCCTAGATGTGGTCACTCTGGTCAGTATCTAGATATGAAGGCCAAAACTTCCCACTGTTCGTTTATATAACCCAAAAAGGACATGGCCAGAAGGGTAACGTTCTAAGACATATCTAGCATCGTCAGGTGAAAAACGGCCAGGTGAAATACATATGGATGAATTTTAAATCTGAAGTCAGTTTCTCTCTACCTATCTCTAATCAGGCACTAATGTACAGCTTTAAAATAAAAGAAATATATTTAAATGAAGAGGTTGAATTTGCAGTGTCACCAGACTAAAGTTCACCAGATGTCAAGGTTGCTGGTTTCTCTCTTCTGTTTTCACCGAGGTATACTAGCGCAAAATTGTGCAATTAACAAAACTAACGAAATAAATAACCTTACAACTTGCAGGTCCTTCTTATTGGAATAGTTTTCTCCATTTTAAGAATTGTCAAAGGGTCCGCTCTAAGTTCAAAAAAATGTGTGTCCTTTTTCATTGCTCGCGATTTTTTTTGAACATTTTATAGATTTTGCCTATACAAAAGGTAGTACCAAAAAGTCTTCAGACCAATCCAATATTAGAAAAGAGTAGGTTATGTCTGAGTTACAATACATCTAGAAAAGAACATGCCTGAATTACACCACATATAGTAAAGAACATGCCTGAGTTACAATACATCTAGAAAAGAGCATGCCTAGGTTACACTATATATAGAAAACATTCCCGACCTACGTTTAGTGAACAAATCTTCTTGAAAATAGTCTCCTTGTGCAACGGCTCCCAGTACGTTTGTCAATATTCTAAAGCTCATTGGAAACCCGTTTCCAAAAGCATATTTAAGCAACTCGTGCTGAACCTTATTGAAGGTGTTAAAAAAGTGTGGTCTTTCAACTTGTGTTCTATCTTCCGGGAAGAGGAAGAAGCAGATGTTCACTCTCAACTCTAGTCTATCTGGTTTATACACAACAAACGCTACTCAGTATATTGACTAGGAACGTCCCTGTTCGTCATTTGGTGCATGCAGTTCCCACTACTACGCTCTGGTGGCATTTCATAGAACTAGTCGCGCAACTTTTTGATATCACCTCGTATTTATTAAATTTGATTTGAAAGTGAGTAAAAAAGGAGTTTTCCAGAACATATTGTAAACAGAATGTGTAGAACAAGTATTACTCTGAGACTAACTGCGTAAATAGGGTTAAAAATTCACTTTCAGGAAGTGATGATAATGTACAACTCACTTCTTGTATACTCAGCAACAAAAGTTATTTTCCTACAGTAAAAATGTATTTTGCAAATAATTTTGGAATGGATGGGCTGATTTGAGTACAGGATTCAGTAAATTGATGAGAACGTAAATCTCTATAAGTTAAAGAAAACAGAACACAAATCGTTGTATCTAGACCAAAGTTATTCGGAAAATATTTTTTTATTATAGGAACAAAATTATTGTCGATGACTATACATGCCTATTACAGATTTCTTTTTTTGAGTACGTAATGCCCGAAAAGTAAGAGAATTTCAGCATATTACGTGAACATGTTTTAAACTAAATGTATATTTTTGTTTGTAGAAAGTAGATTTTGAAATCAATATTTTCAATCTATACAATTTTTGGTGAAATAGTGTCTGTCCTAGCCAATTTCGTTACCTACCCTTTATTTTCTTCAAAAATTGCTCTTTAATGGGTAGAAAGTGCTGAAAAGCAAATGTGAAAGATGTCATGTAAGAAATGAAAGAAAACAGTCGACGCGGAGAGAAATTGGAAAAAATGCCTGTCAATTTGATTTCCAATTCTAGGTACAGAATGAAGAAATAGAAGTAGTTCACAGATAGATTGGAAACGACAAAAAAATATTTAAAAAATATCACCGTATCGATAAGGCCTTAAAAAAATTCAACCAATACAAATAATGAATGTTCGAAGATGTGGAAAAAGAACGCAGAGACACGCAGAATGGTCCAATAAGTTAGGGGAGTGGTAGCAGTGATGGTTATATATTTCGTGTTGGAATTCCCTGGAGATCAATCAGTTTTGACCCCATTATTCCCTCAGGGAATCTTATCGTAAAGGGGGACTTCTAGGATCTTAGCTCAGTCGCGTATTTGAAACGTTTTTACAGCACTTTCTCCATCATTTTCTTACCATGCACACCCAAAAATTGACATTTAGACCATATCTCATTAGTCTACAAAACACACTATAACAAATTTAATTTCATCGATTATTAATTAAATGATCTTGTTACAATAAAAGGATCAATACACTTGAGTCAATTTACGATCAGTACCCTTCGTAGAAGTAATTCGAGTGGTTTACATACCTTGAGATATTGATCATATTGCAGGCACAACTGTCGAGTTCCTTAGCTCAGAAAGGAACTGTTCACTGACTGTATGCTGTTCATAATATCCAGGTCAAAAATAAACTGTTCACTGACTTTATCCTGTATATAATATTAATGTCGGAAATAAACTGTTCGCTGACTGTATGCTGTTTATAATATTCAGGTCAGAAATAAACTATTCGCTGACTATCATGCGTATAATATTCAGGTCAGAAATAAACTGTTCACTGACTATATGCTGTTTATAATATTCAGGTCAGAAATAAACTGTTCACTGACTGTATGCTGTTTACAATATTCAGGTCAGAAATAAACTGTTCACTGACGGTATGCTGTTTATAATATTCAGGTCAAAAATAAACTATTCGCTGACTGTATGCTATTTATGATATTCATGTCAGAAATAAACTGTTCGCTGACTGTACCCTGTTTAAAATATCCAGGTCAGAAATAAACTGTTCGCTGGAAAATGGCTGATGCAAGAGCAGAACGACGTGAAAATGTGTGACCATGGAGAATGTTTGTCAGTGTTGCAAAAAGTGAAAAGTCGCTAGGTGTGAGGTCAGGTGAGTCTGGAGTATGCAGAACTACTTAAAAGTTGTCGGTAAGAAACTGCTGAAGTAGGAGCGTTGTCTTGATGAAAGCACACCCTTTTCCGGTCGTTTGTCTTGTAATGCTGGAACAAATTTCGTTTTCTAAACATCTTCATAGGTTGTACCCGTCACTGTAGTGCCCTTAAGAACGTAATGAGTGAGGATTACAATGCCTTTGCTGTGTCAAAACATGGCTACCACCATTTTCTCAAAACTGACAGTAACTCGAAGTTTCTTCGGTGGTTCTGAGTTGTCCGACCAGCTAATGCGTGGCCGATGGCACTTTGGTTTGTTTTCACACGACGCGACATCCAGTCTGCTTTTAACTGTCACATATCTTTCACAGTCATAGCACCATCACCGTATGCCTAACTCAAACGACGATGAATTTTGATGGGTGTCATTCCATGAACGTAGAGATAAAGGAAACACACTCACACTGTTCTTCGGACGCGAACGTCGCCACCTTCAGCGTCCAAAGCGCTTCCGCTGTGGGATGGCGCCACGAGCTTTCGATCATGGAAACAGGGGGTGCCCTCTTCTTCATCCAACGTTTAAGGTTTAAGAAATGTTTTTTACAAGAACTACACAACATGGGTTTACTTTGACAGTGCATGTAACAGAAACGCTCGTGCAGAGACGATAGACCCTAGAACCTCCTTTGCCGCGAGTCTCAGGGGATATGTTTTACACCGTGTTCTAATCTAACCGCAGTATAATTATTTTTTTTTTACTAACTCTGAATCAAATACTGTACTGTACAGTAGTAGATAAAGATATTTTCTTTATTGAACTGCACTTACAAATTTATTAAAATCTCATTACGTAGTACAGTACAGTATGCAATACGTACAAGCTTCTCCGAACAAAAGAGTAACGAAATACGAAACTAGATAACTTAAATGAAAAAAAAAAGGATCAAAACTAGACTCTACGAATTTAAGAAAATTGGACCTTGAAATAAAATATCGGAGGCAGGGATTCTGTCAGACATTCCCCGTAATGGGGGCTTATCGCCAATATTCTCAAGCATATACCCCAACTTAAATTTTTTAAAGATTAAAAATCTATAGAACTCCTACAAAAACTCTAGTTACACCCTTCAAATTTTGACATTATACCACCACCCACTTGCCAAAACTGAAGATCCTAGCAGAATTTCATTCATGTGCTGATAGTCTCGCGATATAGCACACTCGCTAGTACACCGAGACACGATATAGGATGCTACTGTATTCCCTATACGAGTTGCCAAAATCTCACATTGTTGCATAACAATCATCATGAAATGGATTTGAGATGAGACGTTAATAATTATTGTCTTCTGGGTGTCATCATTCTGACTATTAATTTCATAAATCGCTCACGCACAGCACGCATACATGGATGATAAGGCAAGGGATGTGCACATGTATGTACATATGTGTGTAATGTGTAAGACACACACACACACCAACACAGACAGACAGAGAGAGAGAGAGAGAGATAAAAGGAGGAGGGGGATAGAGGGTACCTCCCCATACGTTTATAATTCAACATTCAAATTCCGCACAAATGGGCAATCAGCAAGACTGAAGCAGTACACTAACCTCATAATACGCAATTCACAAATGCTTTAAACCCTCAGGAGGCATAGCTTTCGGGTTTAATTTTGTCGGTTTTTTCTACTGTCTCCCCACCCCACGTTCCTCTATATTTTTCATTTCGCACCAAACGACTGAAGAGGAATGGGTATAAGGAGGACAAATACTACCTCTTGCTATATAATCCCAGATATATATACTTAACAGTTTTTGAACTTAACAACCCATTTGGTGCTCTTCTCATTAAAAGAAGAAGAAGAAAAAAGAAACTCTCGTCGTAAATAATGGCAAGAGTACCACCCACAAAACGTTCATCTTCATTAGCAGAAATAATACAGAATTAAAAAAAGGAAGTCCATGTGCGGTTATTAGTAGCTAGATTCGTTTTAAAGAGAACGAGAGAATTAAAGTTTCTGCCAGAACGTAATATTCCTGTCATCATATTTTTTTATTATTTTTTTTTCTCTCTCTCTCTCTCTCTTTAAAAAACCATCCTACTTTAAAAGCTGAAATTATTTTGATCATTTTAGTTTTAGTCTTTTGTCATTTCAGTAAGTAATAATGATCATATTAGCGTTTCTTGAATTGTTTGTACTAAAGCAAACGGCTTTGTCTCAAACGGAGCCAGAAAATGAATGAATGAATTTATTATATAAGTAAAAGTTTATTTCTCTATTTGTGATCTTGCAACCCTGCAATTTTCTGATGCTTCAGATAACGAAGTTGCGCTAGTTGACGCTAGGTGACACTGCTGTTTGATAACATTCTCCTTCCTGGTAAGAATAAGAAGAATTCATACTATCTAGCTGTATCATGCTACATATAAGAGTGAATGATTGTTGTTTGTTTGTTTGGTAAAAGCTCTTAAATCGTTCAACGTATCTTCCAACAAATTTGGCATGAGTACTCCTTGATACTCTGGAACTACCCCTGTTGCTAGTGTTGCCATCCTATGATAGAATTCAATTCTTGAACAAGCGTTTTATACCATTCAATTTCTACTGTATCTGTATCAAACTTAGAATTATTATTATTCGGCGATACCATAGAAACACGATTGTGGAGTTTCCAGAGCTCCAAATATGCCAGTTATCAGTGTTGCCATCTTATATATATATTTGATTTTTAATTTTAAAACCTTTAGGTAACCCTGGCTCAGGCCGCAGGATGGATGACAACTGGATGAATTGGTGGAATGAAGAAAGTGGGAGGAAACGATAGAACCCTGAGAAACCCACGTACACGGTGTTTGTCCACCACAAAGTCCACATCCCTAGCACCAGAGGTGAACGCTTTACCAATTTAGCCACCGAGGCCCTTATATATATAGAAAGGTTTTATATCATTCAATGTATCTACATCAAATTTATCATGATTATTCCTCTTAGGGGGTTCCAAAACTCCAAATACCTCAGTTGTCAGTTTTGCCAGCAATATATAAAATTCAATTTCCTTAAAGGCTTCTATACCGTTTAATGTACATGTGCCAAATTTGGTATGAATAGTCCTCTATACCCTGCAAAATAAAACTATCGTGTTCAACACCCCTCAAACATCGCAATAGTATTATTAACGAATTATTGTTGTGGAACAATTAAATAAATTACAGATTATTATTCTTCACAATCACACATCACATTCTCCAAAGTACATTAAGCCCTCTCCGTCTCGATCTTCCGCTTTCCTGTTTCTGTTAGCGCACAATTTATCTTCCAGGATAATGTCAAGAAGTTGAATTCCTTTTCTTCCTCTTTCTCTTTTCCCCCTCAACCATAACTTCAATTGAATCTTTGACCACAAAATCTCTGTGGAGCCAATATGAAACAAACAGATTCCTTTTCCTCCTCTTTACTGTCTTCAGTATTATTCGTCTCTTTTCTTTATCACTTCCACCATTATGCATCTTCTGTGTCCAGCTTATTGTTCTTCATTCTTCTCCATATCCGCATTTTGAAGGCTCCCAATGTTTTTTTTTCTTCATTGTGTCGTAAAATCTACGTTTCGACTCCGTGTATAAGACAATAAACAAGAACGGTAGTTCTTCGAGTGACGCAGAGGCACCCACATATATACAGCTAATTTCGGATCTAGCAAACTATAAGCCCGATTTTGATGCTTGAACTTGCATTTGAAAGCTCTTTGCCATACTAACACAGAAAACAATGGGTCTTTAGGACCTTCCTGGGACTCCCTAGGGCGGTTCAAAGAAATATATATATATATAAATTTTACATTTCTAATGATAGCACTGACCCCAGACCACATAGACGGCCGAAACTTGCGGAATCGTAGTCTACGGTTCAATACTTTTCAAACGGTGTATCACACGTCAAAATCGGTGAATGGGTTCAAAGGTTATGACTTTTTTTTAGCCCAATCTCATAATTTTAAAAAATGATCGAAAAATGTGTCTGTCATTCTGTCTGTCTTTTTGCTTCAGCCCTCAAATGGTTGGTACCAGGGGGTTTTGGGGATCAATTCAGGACCTCATCGGGGTAAAAGATGCTTATTTGTTTATAGGAGGTACCATTTTCGAAGTACGGAGCCTACCATGGTCCAAAATCGACATTTTGTATGAAGACTATGTTTACTTCTTACTAGATTGCAACCAAATGCATGTTTATTTTTATGAACTTTTTTTAATAAGCAGCCTTACAAAATAAGTGATATCAGCATAGAAATCCCTTCAGGGTAAAGGGAAGAGTGACGCAAGAATTATTACTCACAAAAGTAGTGATATTCATTTTGCGATTGACTTTCTTTGTGTGATTATGGTGGAAGTGTTTCCTTTGTAATAAAATTAGCCTCTCTTCCACCATAGTGACACAAAGAAAGTTCCTCGCAAAATGGATATCACTTCTTTTGTGAGTAATAATTCTTGCGTCACTATTCCCTTTATCCCGAACGGGTTTTTGTACTCCAGCTACATACAAAACATTTAATGGAAATCTTTCTTGACTCTTTGTTCATTGACCCAAAAGAAAAGCATATTTCTTAGTAGATGTCTCTTTCGCCATGGCTACTATCACCTTCATTAATTCTTCAAACTTCAGAACCTCACTTCAAATACTTCCCGGATACTTGAAGCTGGATACCTTTTCTCTCTCAATTTCCATGTAACCATTATTTGAATAAATTATTTTTAGGATAACAAAAATGCATAAATTATCTGGATAAATTAAAAATCTGCGTGGTCTAGTGGCAATGGTCGTGCTGTACGTTTCAGCACTGAGAAGTAGTCTAGGTTCAAACCAGGCTCATGCAGACATTTTGATTCAGTTTCTCTTCCAGTGAGATTTTTTCTCGTTCTAGTAGGCGAATATTCATAACATAGGATTTAATAAACTATTATCATTTTGCTTAATTGAGCATTCGTCCAGAGAACCGATGTCTATCTTTAAAATTAAAGCAAAATTAGTGTCTCAGAACGCAGTGCAGTCGTCCACGAGGACGAATTAAAACAGGAATTCTTCTTTCTTCAACAGATTTAGTTTTGAATTTAAATACTTTTCTTTACATGTACACGTATGTACTCTACGAAGTTCTTCTGAAGTTTTTGCGTGGTATTGTCTCATTAAGTATTCAGTGAGAACCAGAGCGAAATCTCGAAGTTCACTAACCAGTTTTGAAATAATGAAGAAGCCAGTCACTACGATCTCTATGGAGTATCTCTCTTTCCTGTACTGAAGAATGAAACTTACTCAATATTTTACACATTTGTAAATTTTTCACAAAAGAACAGTACATTTCATTAAAGCACTTTCATGAAAGTCCATATTATTATTAATATTATTATTATTAGTAGTAGTAGTAGTAGTAGTACTAATAGAGGTGATAATACTACTAGTAGTAAATGTTGATAGTAGTAGTAGTAATAGAGATGAGGACGATGATGATGATGATGAAGAAGAAGAAGAAGGAAGAGGAGGACAGAAAGTAGAAAAGACTCAACAACGGAACCTTCCTTACGTGACAGTAAAGTTCGAGAGTCAAACCAAGTTAAAATGAAAGCGCATCACAAGAAACCTTAGTGTGCTAAATCTTAGTCGCGAATTTGAATTGGTTCGAGAGGTATCAGGTCAGAACGTATCTAACGAACCGATATTATATACATGATGATTCAGTCCTGACAAAAGTCAGAATTCGGATAGTATTTGACGTAAGCCTTCCAAAACAAAAAGGGAGGAAGGATAAATGTATATATGCTGAATTAATTTATGACACTGGGGGTGACCAGTAGTGTCCGGAAAATATCTCTAAGAGGGGGTCAACTTTAACAACATGAATGAAAAGTGGATTAAGTTTTCACGTAATTCGAACTTTCATCGAAAACTGAACAAGTGTTAGAGAATCATGTTGTGTTATTTCGTACTGTTTGGCAGTTACGATAGATCATTTTGCTGGAAACTGTATTGCGTCAACAACTTGGTATGTCGTCAAGAACTCAACCCGCCCTTTGTAGAGGTATTTTCAGGCCGCCACTGGTTCCTCTAGAATCATAAATCAATTCCGCATATAGACTTATCATAGACTTTTGTTTGAAAGGCTTATGTCAAATACTTTTCGAATTCTGAGCTTTGTTAGGACTGAATTATGTTTAAAATATAGGTTCGTTAGGTACATTTATGAACTCATATCTCTAGAACGACGTAAAATTCGGGACTAAGATTTGTACCCTTAGGTTTCCTGTGATGCGCTTTCATTTGAGCGTTTGACTTCCGAACTCTAATGTCACGTACGGAAGGTTCCCTTATTAGAACACACAATTCTTACTTAAAATCTTAGAAACAGGAAACTTAAGTATTAAAAGTAAACTATCAGGGAAATCTTAATCAAGTTAATAAAAAAATATAAGATATTCAATATAAATTCACTGCATGCTAAAAATAGGTAAGAGAAACTGTTATCTATTGAATTTCCTTCAGTCATCGCTTCTTAAACCACTCTCAAAGGGGGAAAAAGAGACCCAGAGAAAGAGAGACCTGAAATGAAGACATGAGGAAAGAGAGTGAAAAAGACCTTTAACGTTATTGACTTGTATCCCACATCAAATTTCCTCCCACTCTTGACTATAAAGGATTCCTATATTGACTTTTCGTGTTCCCAAGTTAAGCTCCTTCCCCTTGCCATGAACACTGCCATCAACTTAGGCAGCGTTTCCCTCAATAGCCCCGTCTCACAGAACTCATGTCTTCGTCGCTATACCAACCGTCTATGCCTTCCTCTTCTTTCAATGCGTTTTTTTTTACTGGTGAGAACATGGTATATACGTGCTTTAGAGATTGCCTTGTCTTCTTAGGAGTTCCTAGTTCCTACTAGTGCCATCGAGAGCGGAGCAGGTACAGGATACACGTAATATCTTTCTTCACTGCTTGTAGGAATTTTGCCAGTCCCCCCTCCAATGAGGGGGACGTCATCTCCGAATTTCTAAAGCAGAAACCTAAATTTTATTTTTGTGTGGTTAGAAATTGATAGATATCCTACAAAACTCTACTCGCGGCCTCCCAATTTTGGCTGTACACCACCCCAAACTGAAATTCCTGGAAGAATCTCAGGCTCCTTGTCTTTACGTGATTTTTGTTGTAATCTTGCGCGGAGATTCTAAGAACAGTTCCTCGTGTTAACGTGGATCTTCCAAGCAGATTTTAAAGCAAGGAAGATTTCGGGTTCTTAGAGCAAGACGCAAATTTCAATTTATTTACCATAGTATCACATCGATGTCACCCGATATGAATAACGCATTATTTGCGATTTCGATCGGTGTTGTTATCTAATATCATCAATATTGAATGACAAACAGTTTTGCCAATATTACGGAGCCAGATGCCGCTCCTTACCGGAGACAGATATTAATCACTACCTGAAAGCGACGTGTTTCACTGAGATAAATAATATAATAAACTGAATTACATATATTTTTACATTAGCTTTAGAAAAAAAAATATTTTGTTTATATCCTGTCTTTATTCCACAATTTGAAAGTCTTAATAACAAGTTGAAAATTTTCGTACTTGTCTGGATTTGAACCTAGAATTCTGTGGTTTGTAATTCGTCGTTCTATCCACTATGCTATTTTCTTAAGAGTATTAAAGATGATAAATAAATTTAATTTATAATCAAAAGGTACAAAAAGTTATATGCAAAGAGAATATATTTTTGCCTTTGTCATCAATTAATGTAACTGTGATAATAACTCTCTCAGTAATCGTACAAAAGATACCATTTTAAGTCTTTACAAACATGTCAATACTTCAACAGGCAATGAAGTTATTTACAATTAAGAACATAAAAAAGAAACCTTCTTGACATCTTTCTTAAATTTGCTGTCCAGATTTTGTTTCTTACTGTAATCTTTCATAATACAAACATATAATAATTTTCAAATATGTCGTATAAATATAATAAATAAATCCCAGCCATATTCAATCCACTAGTGGATGAGGCCTCTCCCCGAAGGGAGGAGTTGGTCTACTACCCACGCTGACCAGACGGGTTGGGAGAGGAGAGCCGAAGCTCTCACTGTGATCGCCACTGTCTTTTATTCACAGCAGCTCCCCAATTGTCCTCACGATGCTGGGTCAACACCGAAATTTTTGAGCCCCCACCGCGAATCGAACCCGGGACCGCTCGCACTGAAGTCGAGCGCGCTATCGACTAGGTTACGCAGGAGCTCCGTATAAATATAATATTACATATAACTAATATTTGAATCGTACTTTAAATCTGTTATATATTTCATCTTCTTAAACAACACGTAGAATTAACATGATATTCGACCCATATGATAGATAAATGGAATAGGTCAAATATAATTTTCTAATAATTATTTTAGTTAAAGCTTCACATTTTACTTAACGAAATTATTATTGCGTATCTATCACATACCATAGAACTACAACTAACTTATGAAAAATAAGGTCACTTCCTCTCATTCATCGCAAAGGTTCACTATTATAGTGATATGAAATAGTGTAAGAAAGCCCAAGAAATTATCTTTACGAGTAGCCATCTTCATTTAACGTTAATTTGGTTTCACCTCGATAGATATCAGCCATCGTTTGATTGCAACATTAATTTTTGCAATACAAAATATTAAGTAGTTAAAACTTCAAATTTTCAACAACTTTCTGGATCGTCTTGTAACATTGCACACCCGTAAACTGTAATGTTGCTTTCCGGCACTCTAAGAATTCTACAACTGTCCCATAGTTCTTGTTTTCGCACTTGACCTCTTCTGCCCTCATAGTTCCCTTTCGATAGGCGCAGTTGATTCCTTTTGTTCTTCGCAAGTTTAACGATTGTTGGGCCGAAAAACATACACTCATCATCTGGATGTGCCGTCACAAACAAAACACGTTCTGAAGTTGTACTTTCATCACAATACGTATTCCAATATGCTGTCAGAATATACAATACACTGCACGCACATACATATCCAAGAAATAAATACAAAAATTGTATCATTGCTCAAGCACGTGGACAATTCAAATTAAATTTGAGATAAAATAAAGAAAATATAGCTCCTTGCATCCTTAGGGAAAGACACATTCACCCTACAGATAATGCTAAATGCCTTTCCCAAACTTCATGGTGACCTTCGTGAAATTGTGAAGATATCAAACTCTTCTGCCTTCATATGTTCAAGTAACTTCTACAAATTTTCAAAATCGATGGTCACAGCGTCCATCCCATACTTCATTAACTGTTCACATTTTCGCAACCAACTACGGAGCCATACATCGGGAAGTATACGATGCATTTTCTCAACTGAGTCACGGAATATGGAATACAAACGTTAAATTTAATTACAGGACAACTTCAAGGAGGGAACGCGTAGAAGTTCTAATGTAGCACCTGCTATGAGACACTTTCAAACACACACACGACGCTTTTCCACACGATATCGGGTAATGTAGATTGGCATCTCGCAATGCTATTTACAAACAATAATATTTCTCTTTAATCTTCAAGTTCTTTTATACATGTTTTCAGATTTAAATACAATTTTTTTTTTTAAGTTTTAAAAAATAAAGCATCGAAAGTCGAAATATCATACTACGCCAATGTTGACCGAAATTGCTCGAGAACCGCAAACCATGATCGATATCCTCAGTATTGGCCCGGAATCGGCTAGATTCTCTTGTGCTGTTAGGGCATGACCTTAAACGCTAATTCACACATACGGTGCCGTGCCCATGCCATGCTCCGTCCGTGCCATGGCCGCGACCATTCACACATAGGGTGCCGTTCCCATGACGTGCTTTTAACACCAGTTCCAAGGATGGATTGCAAGGAAGATGATGTTATTGCGACCGGGATGGTTTCTTTTCTTTTTAAGACGACACTGTTGGGGCACAGCATGGGCACAGCACCGTGTGAATTAGTCTTGGAATCTACCCGACCACCTCCACGATTGACGTAATATCTGTCTTTGGTTGTAATGAACCACTCGTTTCTGCTCTTTTAGTTTATTTAACTAAGTATACTTTATTTTACCCAAAAAAAACTTTATTTAACATATTGAAATACAGTATTAAAATATAACTTATTTTTTATATATAATTGCAATATCTACATCCTGTGCACGTAAGTTGAAAGAATGAGAAGCATTGTTTTCAGTTTATCATGCTCTAAACCGATGTAAAAGCTAATTGTTGACGTTTCCAAACACTGCTTTACACCCGAACACACAATCCATTAATATACATAGAGATTATTTATTATGTACCATACATAATTATGTTTTATTTCCCTGCTTTTTCAGGGGAACCTGTTTACTACAGAGCAAGCAGCATCGAAATACGAAAAAGGAATATTTGGCTCATACGCACAACCTGTTATTTATATATATAATTAATAAGAACTCATTCTTTTGTATATTGAATGAAGCACTAACCAAGTTTGTATTTCTAAGAAGGCAGTTTGTGAGTGGGTGTCTTAATTTCTATTTAATGCCATATTTTAATAAAAACAGCCTTGCGTGGGTTGATCTCTTTGTAATTCTAGTCCAATTAATCTCCATGTCTCTAATCTGTTTTAATTTTTTTATGTTGTTTATTTTCATTTACATACCAGATATTTAATTTTAAGCTCTTCTTTTTTTAATAAAAGGAAAAGATAAATTTAGAAACATGTTCTTATTTTTCAATTAAAGTACGTCAAGCAATTTACCAATTCAAGAAGTTTACTTTCGGTTTGTCCTCCTCAAACAAAATTGCCGCAAAATTAATGAAAAGGTAAAAGTAGAAAATATTTATATACGGCTAACGCACGATATGAAATTCAAGCTTGGATTTCAGCTTGATTCCTCCCCCCTCCCCCTGCATCTTGCACTGTCACTCTTATCTTGCACTGTCAAATGCATAAATTTTAAATTTTCCATTTGTTTTAGACTTTTTTTTTTTACTTTTTTCGTAATTAATATATAAATATTTGGAAATTCCATAAATAAACCTTTATCCTATCTCTAGAAAAGAATATTCTGTGAACGCTCATGCTTCAAAATTTTCTATAAAACACAAGGAAAGATAAAAAATCGGTGGATCGCCATAGCGAATCATCCATAGAATATTTATCTTCGGAGGGGAAGGTAGCATACCAGCTTGCAACAAGGATGTCAGTCACTTGCTTTGAGCTTGCTAAACTTGATATAGTGTTAAATGTAATAAATGGGCATGAATCATTTTTAGAACAACGTAAGTGGCTTAGTTGTTATAACTAACCTAATTCAAGCTTCTTGTAAACTAGCAGCTATGTGAGGAAGCTTGTCAAACTTGAAATTTATTTTTAATTTCGTTGCATTTCTGCTGTGGTCTCAATGCGATGAAGTCCCATCATGTGCCAGAATCGCTTGATCGTAAGCTATTCTTCCCCAGCTCCCATCCTTTTACAACAGGCGTCTCTTCCGATCTGATAAACTAAGTAAGAAATAACGCTTGGAAAACTAGTTAGAATGTGTGTGATTCCGTGGTCTGGTGGCTACAGCATCGTATTAGTGTGCAGTGGGTCCTCGGATCGATTCCATGCGTCTGAACCTTAGATGCCCAAAGGCCATAAATAAAATTCAATTTCGATTCGATTCTCACTCAGGGCAACGTTGTTCTTTCTTTTTAAGAAATGCATTATGTTTTCTTTCTTGTTCTGTCAAGGTTATTTCAACCTTGATTGTGTAAACTAGACTGCTTGATTAAGCCTGGTTTAAACCTTTCAGGCTCGATTTGCTAAGCTTGCAATAAGTTGTCCCACTTCTCAAAGTAAGCTTGATTCACTTTTGAGGCGGGTCAGAATTGTTACGTGGGACGCGAACCAATGCTTAAAATTGCGTATTTTGGATTGGCAAAAGGAGGAGGCATGTAGGTTCGAACCCGCTACCACCATCCTGACTGGTTTCCAGGGGAGTGCTGGGATAATAGTTTAATTAATGCCGCTACCTTCTCCATCCTTGGTTCCAAAAAAGTGATCGCCTAGCCACGTAAACTCTGATGCCATCAGATTAATAACAACCGAGTAATTGGAGATCGCTGAACTGAAATCTAAAACCACTTTCTCCCAACCTGTTTCCGTTCAGGAGATAAAGCTCCTTACAGACGGAGTACATATAGTGCAAAAGTGCCCAAATTAAAGGCTGTAGCCTCACCAGACTGAAAATATCCATGTAAATTGAAGTCACTGAAATGAAATCTTAAATCAGTTTTTCTTCTTGCATTTAGGCGCTACTGTACTTTACAGACTAAGTGAGCGCATATAGTGTAAACATACCAAAGGAAAGTTTGTAGCCTCTCTAGAATAAAAAGGGAAGTTTGTAGCCTTTCTACATTAGAAAGAGAAGTTTATATTTTTTTTCTAAATTTAAAAAGAGAAGTGTGTAGCCTTTACAGATTTAAAAAGGGAAGTTTGTAGAATTTCTACATTAAAAAGGGAAGTTTGTAGCCTTTCTACATTAAAAAGGAAGTTTGTAGCCTTTCTACATTAAAAGGGAAGTTTGTAGCCTTTCTACATTAAACGGGAAGATTGTAGCCTTTCTACATTAAAAAGGGAAGTTTGTAAGCTTTAAAGATTTAAAAGGGGAAGCTTGTAGTCTTTCTAGATTAAATCAAGTGAGGTAAGAGCCCAGTCGGTTGAGTGTGCATATAAGCTACCGCCAGGCTTCATCAGTGAGCATCCTATTTGGATGATCACTGCTCCGTTGGAAGCAAGACATTTCCAACAATACTCCAACCACATTCCTAGACTTAGTAGTTCCTGAGTTAAAAAATGCTCCTCCCCAATCTACGAACCAACGCCTGTGATCTGGATTACCTATATGGCTTTGAACTTGTCTCCGCGAGACTTTGCCAACAACACCTCAACCACCTTCCCAGCCCCAGTAGTTACTTAGTTATAAATAATCTCCAGAACCGCACCAGTAAAACTGTAATGTGTATAATCGATTAAGTTTTGAACTCGTCTCGCCGATACCTTTCCAACGACATCTCAAGCACCTTCCTATACTTAGTAGCACTTGAATTGATAATTGTCGACAGACGCACACAGACTTGCTGCTGAAGCCTAAAAGGGCAGTTTCTAGCCTTTCTAGAATGAAAATTGGATGATAAGTAGGAGTCGCTTATCTTAAATCATTGCCTCTCTACCACCTCTGATTGAGATCATAGCTTGTGTTACTGACGGAAATTAAAATTAGAAGCGAGTATAAGTCATTCGTGCAACTGAAAGTCTGAAAGATTAACGTAGCATACTTAAAATCAAATGATCTGTCAAGGAATCTATTTTGTAGAAATATAAGAAGCTAAATATTGAATTTAGCGAAGATATCCAAGAAAAGACACGGGATAATTATTCTCTTGGGAAATCATACTCAAAATCTTTGTAATATGTAGTCAGAATGTTTATCATTTATCATCTTCGGAGAGCACTTAAACATGGATTCAAAAATCCGTAAATACTTTCCAAATCACCATTTTCCCCTTCCTCCATCATCGAATGCCTTTTTATCGATATTTTTTTATTCATAAGTTAAATAAAAGTTGAAAAATATTCAGAAAAAATATTAGTTTGCACGACCGGTATTTGAACTGAAATCCTCAGCTAGTGGTTTGACGTTCTAATCATGGTAAGGCCAATATTGTCGGCGTCTGTGAATTAAATACCAGCAGTGAGTAATGCTCCAGATGAGTTAAAAAGAAATGCACGATATAGACAGACAATTGGCTATACCGTGAAAATATGATGGCTAGAACATGCAACCAAAAACTCGAAGGTCCAGGTTCGAGTGTTGGTCATCAATTAGCATGTTTTCTGTATATGTTTCAACTGTTATATCTTTGTGTAAAGAAAATAAAATCTAATTTAATAGTTAATAATACTCGTATAACTCAATTTTGCGGGGGAAAAAATAGTTTCAAGCTGCATTGTAGCCGAAACCTCAACCTCTACTGTTAACCTCTTGGAATGATTGATTCTTACAGACTTGGTTGAGTGGAGCCGCGGTGGCTCAGTGGCAGAGCGCTCACCTCTGGTGCGTGGTATTCCCGGGTCGATTTCGGTTCTTCTCATGTGGGCTTTGTGGTGAACAAACACCGAAGATCTCCTGTTCACTTCCACTTTCTTCATTCCATCAATTCTCTCATCGTCATCTATTCTGCCTGAGCCAAAAGCTGTCTAAAGGCCTTAAACAAAATGCAAATTCAAACTTTGATGAGTATATTTGTCATAATACTGTCATGTGGGACAACTTTGAAAGGTTAACTGTCATTTTATATGTATTTCATGAATGTACATACATTTTAATAAACTAAATGAAATTTTCCAACGAAAGGTTCCCAGAGAAATTTGTATTTGTTTCTGATGATTTGAATCTGAGTGAAAATAAAAGGCCTTTTCACAATACCCTTATTGATTGATTTCTATCGATTTTTGATAGAATATTTTAAAGTTGGTAGGCGTTCTCGAGGACTGGCGGAATCACTGCTCAGGGTGCATACTGAGAATTTTTGTTCACCCGCTCATATTTGTACCGGGTTTCGTCGGGACAGTAATTTTTATTGGATCATTAGGTTTTCAAAAAGTTTCATAGGCAATAATGATAGGGTCTAATAATTATATTTTAGGATTTATCTTTAGACAGTAACGCAGTATCCTTTAAGCGGAATTTTGTGAAGTCAAAATAGCTAACCAAAAGGGCAACATTAGATTCAATGTTTGAAATTCGAAACGCTTCTTCTTTAGACAACGCATTGAAATGTATAATATACTGTAGCCCATTGGCTGAAACAAGCATGTGACATTTCTTTTGCTGATGGATGGATGATGGATGCTTTCATGTGTGAAATTTTAGTATGCAGTGAAAGCAAAATTTCCTTATCTTTGAAAACGAAATTCTGCTGAAATATTTAAGAAGTTGTTGAAAACCAAACCACGAACAACGTTTCCGTATATGAAGAAGTCAGGCGCTATGGGATCTGCCCCCCCTCCGTAAAATTCTCTTCGCCTCATGGAAATCATTTGTGTGTGTTTAACCTCATTATGATCGGTGCTCTGCCCAGAAGCAGATCCTGACGCGAAGGTCTGGGGCAAGGTGAACCGAGGGTGGTTTGCAATTGCCTTCCATTGGATGCAGATAAGGTCCTAAGAATAGGACCTACAGTTCAATGTGGACTTCGTACCACTTGTATCACCAGCAAGAATTGAACCCGTGACCAGGGGTGTACTGGAGGGGCTTGCGCTACCCCTTTATTAAATAGTTACATTTGTTCCTAAACTTTAGGTTAATAGGTATAACTCTTCTGTTCAGAGCCCTTTGTAAAATTATTTGAAGCAAACTCCTACCCAAGATCCCTTAATAATAAGGCAGCGATCTTTACCAACCACTCACTCACAGGAACAGTGTAAAGTAGGAAGTAAAATATCTGGAGACCCCCCAAATGTTTTCTTCAACCTGAATTTTGTAGCTTGTGATCCACCTGCATTTCGTATGAAACTTGCAAAATGGAAATACTGATTAAAAAAGCATATTGTTATCGTCGATGTTCCCACCGGATCTGGTTGCATGTATGTCTACTACTCTGTTTCACTATTTGCATTTTATGTATTACAAAAGTAGGTTGAATCCAGTTTTAATGCATCATAGTAAAAAAAGAGCGCAAAATTTGCACTCAGGAGATGGATAAAAGGTTCATCTCTGCTTTACTATAATTTGTTATGATAATATTTTATTAGCATTCTATTGGTGATCTTTTGAATGCATAGAATTAGTTTTCACACGCCTTGAACGCACACACGCAAACATAAACGCAAGCGATTTGTTACTTGATTGCGGACTGCACAATTCATTTGTTGCCAATCCTCTTTTTCATCCTGCCAATCAAAATTCGTTTAGCCTATGAGAAATTTAGAAATCATGTTGTTTCTTAACTTAACCATTCGTTTGTAAACGGATAGTTCAATTCGTCACGTTAGTGCTGGCGAAATGGAAAAAAAACAAATTATCGACTGATTAAAAACTTTACGCACGGTTAGTTATCGGATGGTTAAGGTATAGTTAATCGACGTTGGAGAAACCGACCCCAAGTAAACCAATATTTTTAACAGGCTCACTTCTGGAAAATTGGCATGTTTTACAGAATTTTGAAAGTCAGTAAATGCCCAACGTATTACACTATTCTGTTAGTATGAGCATGACAATATATTTGGAAAGATTCCAAATGTTTTCAGAAAAGAAATAGAAGTGTACGATCAAAAGTTTTACAGGCATATAAATTTTGCCGAAAATTAACAGTTTAACTCAAAAGCGCAAAAATGATTCTTGCATGGAATTTTGCTACATGTGTAGGATATACAAAACTATTGTCCTGCATTATATTCTGTATCAAACAAAAATTTAGAAGAAAATAAAATGATACAAACATCAATTTTCATATTTCAAAGTACAATATGATATTCCATTCAGATCTTCACTCTTAAAAGCACAAACAAAGAGATACTTGTAGATTCCAATGTCGATTATGTTCATCAAATGGAGTAGTGCGGAACTCAATTTAAGGTTAATCTAAAGCGTCGACTTCTAACGATAGATGGCAGCACTACCTCCCTATGACTCTAGTGTATTCTTTCGTTGTACCAAATTTCAATGCTGCTCCTACAAATTCAAGACTAGAGAGTTCAAGCTTTGAAAGGAAACTGTTCATAACCAGTTCAAAAGTTCTATCCGTACTGATTATTTTGTTCATTGTTGTAAGTTTAGATATTCACAACAACAATTAAGCGATTTGAATAATAAACTAAAAAAAAAATAAAATAAATATTTGGCACGGATAGAACTCTAGAAATGGTATGGACTTTTTCTCTGAAAGTTTGACGTCGATACACTTTCATTTATAGGAGCAGCATTGATATTTCGTACAACGATGAAAAATAGAAACATACGGAGATAGTGCTGCCATCTATGGTTACAGATCGTTGTTTTACACTAATCTTAACAAAGACTACATGTTACTTTATTAGAATCTCACGAGATCGTTTCAAACATTAATCACAAATCAATCACTCTAATGCTGTTGGTACCTCAGGTTTATCAAATGAACGCTGACATGATTTATCCATTTAAATCCGGAATTCTATCCTCGCCACTGAACTCTCTTTTCCAAAATACACACAGGTGACATTAAACCCTGTAGAAACGTTAATTCCTAAGCAATGTTTATCCATGTTCTAAATTCTTAATTTTTACATTGTCTTCAAATAAAAGTGAATAAACTTATACATTCCATTTATCAATAATTTGTCTTACTCCAAAAGTAGAAAACAACTACTTTTCTCTCAAATAAAATACACAAAATTAGAGGTGTTCTACTTTCGATGTATCGAAACAATATTTAAAAAAAGATATCGAAGCTTCGATATTGGAACTTGTTGATATTCGATATATTGATACTTCGATTAGAAATTTTAATATTAGTTCTATATTTTGATACTATAATACTGAGTTCGATCGGTTCGATATTAAGCTTAGTCATATATTTCTTTTAATTTGTCTCATAAATTAAGACTAAAGCTAATTCTTAATTTGTTGTTGTAGTTTTAAGTTAATGAGGAAGTTTATTAAATCATTGATACGCTTTCACACATCAATTAAACGAGAAACTTTTATATATTTTCAAGAAAACTGTTCTTCTTTCAAAAATCTCTTAAGATAGTTATTTGCGGAATTGTAACCATAAAACATCCGATAAAAGAACTTTGATCCGAAACCAAATCAACTTCCAGAAAAAA
>JAGDQP010027685.1:0-24757 GCA_022664845.1 Lepisma saccharinum
AAGAAGAAAAAGTAAGTGTACAAATTAGAACCTTTTTCTCAATATTAAGAGACCGTTTTTTACTGTGTAGACTTCATGGTATACTGATTGAAATATCTTACAACGTAGGACACCGGGAAGGAGGTGTAGACTCCCACACGCTATTATGACTGAGGTCTTTTTCTGGTTTCTTCCAATCACATTAAACAAATCTTTGAACTTATGGGGTACAGAGAACAACTCACAGCCAGGGCCGGCCGAAGAGTATATTTTACTATAAGCAAATATTAATTTTGGTACCTCCTTCTTCCCGACTCATCACGCCTTCATTGATAACTTTCCTGAGAAGACCTTTCTTAATTTTATTATAAACCTGCTTCCATTTCCTGATCTTCTTGGCAATATTAATAAGGCTTGGAAGTAGTATTTCCTCACAATTTACTTATTTAGGCAATGGTATTGAAACTGACAATACCAACAAGATGACAAAGTATCTGTAAAATGTCTGTAGAACAAACAGCAAAATTTTTGTGATACATCGACAAAAATAGGGAGAAGCTATAAATAAAAGTGTTCAAATCATGAACGAGTATTTGAATTGTAAATATAAACAAAATAAATAATATAGGAAGAAAGAGGACCTAGTAGCACTCAATACTCTTTAACTTATTAGACAAGTCCATAAACTTGCAGATTCAGTTTAAGGAAAATGTACAACTGTTAATTTCAACTTTCAAAAACTAAGTTTTCTAGCTTTCAATTTTTCGAATTCTCTTAAAATGCTATTCTTCTAACGAATTCAGTAAATGATTTTTAATTGCCATAGTGACTAGGTCAGCTAAACGTTCTTAAATATTGCTGATCTGAAACAGGTTTCTGATCAACTTCAGCTTTAGGCAAAACAGTTCTTTCCCTACTCATAACTGATATTAGCAATGTCAGTAGAATTCGAACCAACACAAAGCATTCGGAAAGGAATCCGTAAGACTTTTTTCACAATATAGCTCAACACTTCTACAAGAGAGTTTCCAGAAGGCAACCCACATGGTAGAGTAAATAGTTCTTGGTGCAGATCCATGAGTCAACCCTTTCTGAAGCTCCATATACGCATATATTTTCAAAATTTTCTTCGAATTCGAATTCTTAAGTCCGTGTATGTCATACAAAAGACTGAACTTTCTGTTGTATTTTCCCATTTGTTCAAAATATTGCGTTAGTGCAGCGACAGATATGCCCAGAACTACATAAATATTCATTTAAAAATTACTATGTTCCTCCTTGAGCAACGGGTTCATCTTCTCTCTTGCAGGAAAATTGTCTTTTAGTATTTCTCGGACGAATTTCCTTCTCTTCCTTGAAGTCATGATTTAAGTCTGGTTTGGACATCAATTCTTTTGCTTCAACCATCACATTTTTCGACCCTTCACCTGATATTAAGTTGTGAATGAAATTCTTGACCTTTGGTAAAAGGTTCATAACACTAGACATTTTCTGAAGTAGTGCATTGACATGGTCAATTTTGTACAAAATTTGGTGCCTAGCAACTAAATAGGGAATAAGTTCGAAGCTGGTAAACTCTTTGACAATTCCAGCTGCAGTGTATTACCCGAAAGCGTCAATTTCCTTATTTTAGCGTAATTCGTGTAATGTGAGGCCTTGAACCCAGTCCTTTAATTCTTACCAGTATACTGGATTCTATATTTTGTAATAAAGGAGTTTCTGCTACTCCCTTTTATTTTGTACTTATACGAGTATCAACACCCTCCAATTCTGATTTTGTTCTTATAAAGTTGAGTATTTTAAGTGATTTACTGGTAATCTTTGTTAAATTTGTGAGGATTAAAGCTCATGTGTATGTAGCCACGGATCCATATGTGTATTGATTTATTTTTTTTGTCAAATTTTGAGGTTTCCTTTTCTATTACGTATAACTTTCTCTCTCTCTCTCTTCTGTGTATTCTTGAATAAATGTTTCTCGGCTTCTCGTAGTTATGGATATTTTGTTACTAGTTATGATTTAAAACAACATTGAAAATTAACAGCCTACGGGAATTGCAAAAGAGCTCTGTCAAACCAACCGCGAGATAGCAGATCTGAACAAGAAAACTTAGATTACCGGGGAACCGAAACAAACTCAAATCCAGGGAAACTTTCCAATAGTTGAAACCAACCAGCCAAGAGGAAAATGGAAGTAGCGAGAACTTTATAGCAGCCGAACAAACTGCAGGTCAAGCAGCAAAGAGCCCAGTGAGAACACGTCTATGTAACCACAATGACAAATTGTCATTTCATAAAGACAAACATTAAAATGTATAAACAATAATCAAACACCCACTAGTACGAGACGACTGAAACCAAAGAAACCGTGATTCAGTGCTGGAAGTGGGTGGCACGAGGGGGCACACCGTGCACTTATCCTTTTCATTTTGGATTTGGCGCACCCTACTTTTTATTAAAGGGAGCTTCACTTTGCCTAATTTACTTTTAATAGCTGTCAATCACCACTACAAGTGCAAGTGTACTGTTAAAGATATGCCTTCGTTG
The DNA here is from genome assembly GCA_022664845.1 of Lepisma saccharinum. Lineage (NCBI taxonomy): Eukaryota > Metazoa > Arthropoda > Insecta > Zygentoma > Lepismatidae > Lepisma > Lepisma saccharinum. The sequence continues at coordinate 2,524 of JAGDQP010027685.1, forward strand.
GTGAATTTAGGAGACTGACAGATCCGGGTGTAGAACCCTGGGCGTAACCTCTGATACAGCAAATAATAAAAAATGATGATACTTTAAACTTGGGGCTAAAAACACTCGCTTTAAATAAACATGCAAGAGGATGAAATCCGGGGTAAAGGACAACATTCAAATACTTTTGGGTTGATGCTGAAAGTTTCAAGCTCCGCCTTCGCTAGTTGACAGCTTAATATTTACATAGATTTTAACCTAGCAAATACCAATATGTCTTAACTCGATTTGCGTAGAATTTCCATAAATCAGATAATCTAAACCAAAAGAAAACACAAAATAAACAACTCACATATGCTGAGAAGATGTGCTGATTACAGGTGGCAAATAAATCATGGACAAAGTCGAACCAACGTTAATTTAATAGAAATCACTAATAACAGCGCAGAGTCATTTTCACACAAAGTCCGGCTGTTATTGCTGGTGAAACGTTTCAACACAATTGTCAGATGTTCTAATTACTCCGTTGTCACGAATGTTCGTCGTGTCTCTTCATTGTAAGACTTCCGATGCACTGATTGAGAACTACACCTTTCTGTAGATGTACGAATTTTGCTAAGCCCGAAGAATTCTAAAACTGAACTTTTATAAATGAAGAACTTGGATTTCAACTGTCACTGAATCGGATCGAAGATAGACTGTAAAACACGAAGTATAACAAAGTAACACTCAAGAAATGCTGGGTGAGACTGCATATTGAAGGATAGAAGAGGCTATTTATTAGATGTATTGAACGGGTCATTGACAGGGAGATGATGAAATCGGTTGATGCAATTTGAGGTGGAAATTTGCAAGAGGAAAGGTCCTGAGGACAGGTTTTGCACTTGATTCAGGCATCCATCAAGCACGTATGTCCGGATTTAAGCACGTATGTCCGGTATAATAATATTAACATTAGATATTGATTATCTTCTAACGAGTCTTGGAGATCACTTGGCATGTGATGTTGGCAATGACTGCTTTTTCGGCTCTGGCACAAATGTCTGGATTCTCATAAAATTGTGCTCTAAAAACGTGATTGAATATTGATATTGGTATTCAGTTTCTTTATCAATTGATTTCCATGTCGTCTTCACTGATTGCTGTTTCCCAGTTACTCATACTGCAGGTGGCTAAGATCTTATTCCTATAAATAACTGAACGTGTGTTCGTGTCAAAATAATAATGGTTCTTTTGTATTGCTTAGGTGATTTAATTACTCGCGGCAAAAAGTATGGGAATAAGAGTTCTGACTAATCTAAGCCTGGACATTAATGCTATGAACATTAATAACGTCTCTCAATACTGTCCTCATCACCTTTTATTGCTCGTAAACTAATCTACTACAAAAATGAACTATAATAATATTAATCTTAAAAAAATAAAAGCTTAATTATAAGGAAGCTTCTATTTACAATACTCTCACGTTTTCTAGCCAACTTCTGACACCGTTCTTTTACCTTTTCTAACCCACTTCGAGCACTAATCTGATTCACGTTTACACTGAAACCGAAATACCGAAAAAAGGCTGGTGCGTAACAAAAGGAGAAAACCCAGACTCCCCCCAAAAAGTTAAATTCATGCATTAAATACAAATCCATTAGTCAATAGTAACACACATAAAAACATAAATTCTCACAGGGCAACATATGATATTACATTTATGGAGGAACACTGTTTTTTTTTTTTTTTTGTTTTTTTTAATTTGAATTTTATTTACTTCCTTTAGGCATCCCAAAGTCAGGCCAAGATAGAGCTATGTTAAGGATATTGAAAGGCAGGGAGTCAGGGCCTAGCTTGGAAGCACTATCTTAGTATTTGCCTGGTATGACTGAGGAAAAGCCCTAGAAGCACTGCTAACAATACACATTATAAGAACAGAAACAGAATCCGAGGACTTCGTACTACATATAGCTACAAAAGAAGAAAGAAGGGAAGAAACGCCTTTATTATGAAAGAGAGAATCCAATACGCTGGTGTGAGTGGAAGGGTCGGGCTTCAGGACTCACATTACAGTAAAATAAAGACAAAAAGAGATGAGAAAATAATCATGACCGAATTCACTTTAATTTTATATAAATATAACAATTATGGGAGAAAAGTAATGTATTCAAATCTTTTTTACATTAAAAAGCTACCAGGTGCCGTAGCGGCGTCCCCTCAGCTCGGTGCTCCAAGCGACCGCTTGTTTCGCTTGCACTTTAATCCGTCCCTGCTCACAGCCTTTGCTTTTTATTTTTTTGTAATCAGTGTTCCAACATTGCTTTGATGTCCAAATCGTGGTCATTTGTTGCTAAAGGTTTGTGCTTTATAACAGAAACTTTTTATTTTCGTCGTCATTAGAACAAGAATTATGCTTAAGGTGTCCTGCTCGTCCCGCTTTACCCTACATATCGCACAAAATTGAGAATTTCGTTCTACTTCTGAAATCAGATAATTCCTTATTTGTGGAGCCGCGGTGGCTCAATGGTAGAACGCTCACTTCTGGTGTTTGACTCGTCTGTTCGATGCCTGCTCGTGCCATGCGGGCTTTGTGGTGGACAAACACTGTGTGCGTGGGTTCTCTCGGGGCTCTCCCGTTTTCTCCCTCTTTCTTCATTTTACTAATCATCCCATCATCATCCATCCGGTTTGAGCCAAAGTTGACTAAAGGCCTTAAAAATTAAATTTAAAAAATTCAAATTTCTTACTTGTCTCTTATTAATGCAAGATGGTATTGCTTTCTGTACTGGTGCAAACTTTCTTATTGTGTTAAGAACACAATTATATGTGTTACTGGTAATATGTAATAATGCCAGTGCAGGGTACTCTATTTGTAGTAATTAGAGGGGAAACTTTTACAGCGTTTCACAGTGACATATTTACTAGAAACATTTTAGGTCATAAACCAAAGCAGACAAGACAGATTCATAATACTATAAATTAAGTACATTACTCTAAACAGATTTGTGGTTTATAAAATATAAGTTAAAACTTGTTTCGATAATTTTAACACCATCGACTACAGAACATAAAATGCAAATTCATTGGTAGAAACCGTTAACTTAGCTTCTTTCTTCTGTATGTAAGTTCACGTTGACGGAATATTTATAAACGTGAAAGATAGATTTATAACTTTGTAGCTTGATAAACATGAATGTTACAGTGCTTGCTATATGCTGTTCTCATGGGTCAAAAAAAATTAAAAAGGATTTAAAAAACACGTTTTTTTAAGATGGAGTAAAAAGTAAAAAATAATAAATTGAATTAATCTTATGAATCGGAAATTAGAAGCGTGGGTGCTCTTAGGTATTATGATAAGGTAAGTAAGAGCACCCACGCTTTTGTTTTCCAATTCATAAGATTAATTAAATTTATTAGTTTTTTTTTACTTTTTGGTCCATCTTTAAAAAGCGTGTTTTTTTTTAAAAAAAAAAACTTTTTAAAATTATGTTTTATGTATAATACCAGTAGATGAATAGTAAATACCCTGCTAGATAGGCAACCCAAATTTCACAAAATAGTTGTGGCGTTGCGCGCATTTAAGGATAATTTCGAATTATTTTAATTAATTACAGTTTAATGGATTATTTTGTCGTAAATCTAATGATTAAATATTGTATTGTCATCGGAAGCAAGCAAGTTTACAAAATTTAAAAGAAAATCGGATGATGGTAAGTGAATTAGAAATCAGTTACAAGATTTGTACCAGAGATGATTACAGAGCAAGTTAATATAAAGTGTGTAAAAATACAACCGCTTTCGCTTGGCTAAAATGCAATGAATATGTTTTTGCGATGCAGACATTCACATACAGGATGTAAAGAAAAGATGGGGACAAACTTTGGGAGGCGAATCTTGACATCAAAATAGGAAAGTTCATATAAATATGGGGCAAATTCCACTTCGTTTTCGAGATACGGGGTTTGCAACTTGGAGCCCAAAATTGACCCCTTGCAATAATAACTTCAGAGTGGGGCATAAATATATTCCTATTTTAAAATATCTATCGTGTAAAAATTAAGCAATAGGGAAAAATGAAACACATCCCCACTTATTAAGGAAAGAATACCATTTACTGACAAGGAATAAAATTTTCAGTACACCATCAGTTTCACAACAATTTTCAGTGACAAAATCACTGATCATCACTCACTTCTTGGCCGTTTTTCGACTTAATTTACAAATGTTCTACATCAATCATCTGACATCTGCACCAAAGTCTCAGGTCTTGATGAGAACATCTACCATTTCTTGAACAGTCTTGAATGAAGTTGTGACACGCTCTGCGTATCACTTCTTGGGAAATACTAGCAATCTCTTGGATGATGAGCTGATGACCTGCTTCTAGTGTTCGAGGTTGTCTCAACTCTCAATGTGCAGTCACACACCGCAGGAGGTGAGGTATTGGGGATACACAACCAAGGTCAAACTGCACGTGCAGAGAACCGCACGTAATCTCACGATCATCAATATTGCTTGCGTTCTTTGCAAGTTTCCAACACTTGCAATTACCGTCGAAAATTGTCCTCTACCTAAACTGTTGTTACTAGTTGATGTTGGTATGGGTATCAGGATTTACCCCACAAATGTTCGAAAACTACAACCTATCAACAGTTATTCTCACACGTATGAACAGAGTAAAAAACATCTCGAATTTTAAGCGCTATTATTAAAACCTTCCTCTACGCCAGGAGCAGAGCTGAAACGGGTCACCGGGTCAATTTTTGATCGGATCACCGGCTCTAGGCATCGGATCCGTCCTGGTCTTGTGACCTGGAGAACAAGGCAGCGTTTTAATTATTTCCTAGCATTTGAACATTGTTTCTTTCAGGGGTGACCAGGACCGGAGATGTTATACCCAGGGCACGAGAAATACTACGACGAAATTCCCAGTTAATTATATTCCCCAGACTGGGTCAATCGGGTCGAGTTTCGGACAGGGTAAATGGGTCGCCGGGACACCTACGTTCGGGTCAGGCTGGGTCAATAATAATGACCTGGTTTCAGCTCTGGTCAGAAGTACACAAAATTTCATGCAAATAAGGGAAGGAACTTATAAGGAACTTATAACTCAAGTTCCATGTGGGAAGGAACTTATAAAAATCTACGAGAAACTTGAACATAAGATTCAAAGGGACACTCAAATTTGGAGAAGAAACACTTGGCAAGAAGACAGCGCACAACCAAGAATATGGAACTTAAGAAAATACAAATCATTCACTACTAATGTTATCTACAGTTCATATTACAACTAAAAGCTTAAATCATAATTCAACACTGATTATGGAAATATGTCAAGTGAAGTACTAATATTTTCCTTTCTAAATAAATTGGCGAATGAAGCACGAGAAGAATAATGGATGAATCCGGCCACATTGGAAAAGATTATAAACGATGAGGAAATAAAAATTTATAACTGCTCTGACAGTGTATTACAACACGTAGAACAGGAAACGCCTAGGTCAAAAACAAAGTATATTTTAATTCAGGATAAGTACCTATTTCAAGGATAAGTACCGGTATTTACTATCATATTTTAAATTCTGTGTTTATGAAATGGCAAGTATACAAAAGAACTACTTTACTCTAACCCTGTGCCAGTATTTGTATATAGTGGTAGAACACTATTATACCATGCTTGCCAACAGTCATCGGGAATCGGGATAGGGTAGTACGCTTTATAGTCCGTTTAACTGCAGAAGCTCGACGTGGCATCAAGTCCACAATCAGAAAGAAAACCTGTGGAGAAATGATGACCCATGCATGCCGCTGCATATCATCTTGGTATTCGAACGTGCAAGATCTTGAGAGTAAATTTGCCTCCTTAAAACATCCCTAAATGGTTCGATTGCGCTCATATCGAGCGAATTATGTGTCCATTGTCCACACCATACGTCGGATCTGGCCAAAATGACCCTTGAACCAATTTAGAATAACTCTGGATCGATGTTCCTGCTAAAACATCCCATCGTTGTGGGGTACACGAAGTCCATGAAGGACAAATTCCAAATGATCTCAAGGCAGTGAAAATAATGGTCATTGAACAATTATGTATTTGGGAGGGCCAGTAGACTCAACACCAAAACTTGAACGCATTCAACACCCATAGAGAGCCTTTACCAGATCGCACGGTACCTTGTTGACAACTTAGTCCTGTCCCTAGCCTATAATCCAGTAGAAATTTTTGGTTTGACAGATGAAACCTTGTTCTTCTTACTCGTTACCAACTAAAGAAGACATTATCTTGGATAGACGTCGGAGAAAAATCAGATCATTTTTGGCAGCCATTTTTCAAAATGGGGATCCTGGTGTACGCAATAGACATATATTTTTATCTATTTCCTCCACAATATTATATAAAAGGGCGAACATTTAGATGCATTGTTTAAACAGTAGTAATAGAAATGCGTACGTAGTGTATAAGAATTATATTTGTTTATTTATTGGGTTGGTGCAATTGAAATGTCCGCCCCAGGTGCGTCATTTAGTATTAGTATTTAGTAATTTCCCGTCCAATAAAATTAAGTAAAACGATTATTTGACATAAATATTTATTGGAATGAAAAGTATTTGTTTGTTTTAATTACACCCTTTGTAAAAAATATAAATTTTTAATAGTTTTATGAGACCATAAATAAATAAAAATAATTTGATCACATAACAATTTTTCTCCTTTGTTTCAGAGTAAAGATTGACTGTAAGAACATGGAAGAGACACTGAAAGTAATTGCTTTTGGGAAACAGGATTGCTTCAGTTTGAAGGAAAATGTTAATGTGAATGTTCGTATTATATGCTAGAGGAAGAAAATGTAACAGATGGAATGAAACACTTGACTTACCAAATATATTTCCTATTCCAAGCTCTTTTATATGATATGTTATCAATCGTGGCCGTAGAAAAGTACCTCTACAATTAATGGTTACTCGCAGTTTCTATGATAAATGCAAAATTATTGATCAATTCACTCAACCGTTGTGGACTAAGTTACAGTGACTCTTTGAGAAATCGTAATCTGCTGTCTTGTTACACCGTCTATGCTACAAAAAGTGAAGTTATTTCAATACCAAGTCACCTTCATACAAATTCATTTACATTAATTTTTATTTTGAAGACAGATCTAACCTCTCTGGTACAAAGAGTACTCATCACCCCGAAATGGTACTTTGTCAAGATAATTCAATTCCAGCAGCTGGTAAACCCACAGTTTCTGAACCTAGACTAACAAAAAGTTATACCAAACCAGCAGATGAACTTTCGTGCTAGGTAATTCTGAATGTGGAAAAAATTACGTTCGTCCTAGTCTTCCTAGCAACTTCAGAACTGTTGAAGAATATGGTTTGAAGGAAAGTGAAAAAGAGGCTCTCGAATAAGACAATTTCATTGTAACGAATTTGTGATTTCACTTGTACGTTGTGGCCTTCTAGGTGAAAACAATATGGAGACTCCAACATGGAGTGGAATTCATGCACTAATGTCAAAACGCTCAATTTCATTGAGTTGTGTCGCATTTTTAGCCGTTATCCCATCTCCAGTAACACAGCACACTCCTCTGAAGAACATCCAAAATATCATTGAACAATTTGCCTCCCAGTGTTTTGTGATGAATGTTTATTTCACTTTGTTGTCGATATCTATTTGCGATATCCAGAAGAATTCAGAGATATCTCCAATGTTCCATTTTGTAAAAGTTCTTTTGCGATGTACTGGAAGATATTTAGTTGGAAGTGGTATTCATGATGCCGTAGTTGAAGCAGGAGTTGTTGGTGTCAATACTTTGAACTCAGTTTTGAGTGGAACTCATTATAAACGGTTTCTCTAAATCATAATTATTGTTACTGATACAATCGAGAAATTACAATGGGAAGCTCTCTGGATGTAAAGCGATAACCCACAAGCCTATTCGGATTGAATGGAAAATGCTGTGAATCTCCAACGTGTATTAGTAAGAAAGAAAGATATGGATTCAGCTGATAAGTTTGAACATCTCCAATCATTAACTTCCAACCTTCATCAAGATGATTTGATAAATTTGTTGCTGATATTTGAACAACTTCTTTAGAATTGTGGGTGTAATTAAACTTATAATTACAGCGGATCGTGAAGGAAGATGGGATTTCCATCTTGAAAGGGTTGCTACTTTTATGGAAGTGTTTCGAGAATGGGATTGTCTCCACTACTTAAGGTATGGTGCGTGGTATCTGGAAAAAGTTAAAACTTTGGAAATTGAACGCACTCATTTGTATATTAAATTCAAAGAAAAGGAAGGAAGATTTAACGCAGTGTTACCTGACATGAAATTGGAGTAAATAATTCAACGGTCAAAGGAAAGTTCATCGGGATCATTGGACAGAGAAGAAGTGCTGATTATGCAGTTCAGTATTAGATCATTTACCATGAAGTTCTCGCGATTTGTAATTTATTTCGCAACATTACACAGAAAGGCGTCATGGACCACCATGAGACGGAAGTGTATCATGAAGGTACAAAGATAAAAACAATTAATGAAAACATAGTGAAGCTCATGTCCTTGTTGCATCGACATGGCAATCCATACAATGCTTCGGTCAGTGTAAAACTGCACAACTTCATGACTAACGTGTCACCTGACGAAGCTGTATCAAGAAGAATTCTCAAAGCTTTGGGACATGGTGAGGAGAAGCATTTTGAGTTCCGGGAGGGACGATTTATAAAGAGAGAGAGAGAGAGAGACGATTTATAAATAATCACCTGAAGATTATTCTTTCGAAGCAGAATAAATTCAAACTGCTTCCTTGATCGTGGACTTCATGTCAGCTGCACGAAATGTAAAAGGTTCAACCCAGAATTTCGGGCATTACTTACGAATACTTATGCAACAACTGCAAAACATTTGTCTCTTTTACAACTTGCATGTTGTATTTGACAGCTATATGAACAGTTCCATAAAAACAGATGAGCGAATCAGGCGTTATGCTGGGTGTGGAAGTATCTAGTTATCACTCATGCACAGACTCCCATCTCTAAACACTTTCAGAAGTTTAAGGTCTCCAACAGCAACAAAGTTAAACGGTAGCTATTCGCCAGAGTTCTTCAAAGGTGTTGCTTCCGAAAACACATTCACAGTTATACTTAGCGGTATGATGAAAGATTTTGGAAATATCCATGCTCTATAATGCAGTAAAGTCCGAGAAGGTACGGTGGCAGGATTTAAATGTGGACTTTGTAAATTTACGTCTGACCAAACACGTTCACTGGGCAACTATAAAGAGAGCTAAAACTATTGTTGTTGTATCAGCTTTGAATCTTGTGGACTGAAAGAGCTTTGGGTAAAATTTGGAGTTTCCAACAAAATCAGGTATTTACCTATCCATATGCTATCACAGAAACTGGGTTTGAGCACATGTGAAGCTTTGGCAAAGCTGCATATTTTGAGTGGAGTCGAAGATTGGGATAAAGAAAACAGCAGTGAAGGCGAATGCAGATAATTTAGCAAATGTTGGAGAAACTTCCAACCTCTGTGAAGAAGATTTCCAAATAATTGAAACATTTATTGGCACTGTATGGAAGCCAAAATCCACTTGCAATACTTTTGATGAACTACGTTTTTGTGAATTCAAATGAACAGGGAAGCTCCACTCTCTACCGCTAACTTCCTCCGTAGTGAATAGTCATATATTAAGTTCCCTTTATTTGATACAACAAAACTTAAATATATTAAACCGACAATGGAAGTCACCCGATTCATGAGATTGGGGATGGATAGAGGAAGATGTGTTCATTTGCCAGAAAACCTCCTCCGAGATGTATCTAAATTCATGACAAATTGTGGATGCACCTGTTGTAGCACTTCTAGTTGTAAATGTAGCAAAATTCTTGTTTAATGCTCGGACTATTGCAAATGTACGAAGAAAAAGTGTCACAATCGGTAGACTACCGACATTTACATTCACATCTACCAGTAAGTGAAGTTTATGTTCAATTCACATATAAATGAAAAATAGAAAAATCAAACTGATCCTTATAAACTCCTTTCCTGAAAGTAATTTTTACCTCCATTATCTGTGAGTCATTTCAGTTTCAATCAGGTAATAAGAGGAATGTAAGTTATATTGGGTTTGTGCGAATGAAATGACCGGCCTGGTGGGAAACGCACCTCAGCAACACAACACAGGAATCGACTGAGGTCACGCATCTAACGTCAGAAACTCTGTATACGTCCAGCAAACAGGATGCTAAGAGTATGTGTACGGTGGACTACTGCAAACGGCGACTACTATGATTAGCCAGGTAACGTAGTTTTTCATTCTTTTTGTCTGTTGGAAATTACGCACCTGGAGCGGACATTTCAATCGCACCAACCCCATAAATAAACACATTTAATTCTTATATACTACGTATGCATTTTTATTACTACGGTTTAAACAATGCATCTAAATTTTCGCAAAGAACTAGCATTTTATATAATATTCTGGAGGAAATAGATAAAATGTATGTCTATTGTGTAAACTAAGTTCGCCATTTTGAAAAATGGCTGCCAAAACTTTCGCTGATTTTTTTCCGATGTCTACCCAAGATAAATGTCTTCTCTAGTTGCTAACTAATAAAGAGAACTGGGTTTCATCTGTCAGAACAAAAATTTCTACGGAGTATAGGCTAGGGACTGGATTAAACTGGAGTTCATGGTTTATAAAGGTATGTGCCATCACCCCGAAACAACTGTACATAATGATTCATTCAACGACGCAATATGTTTCAAGTATTCTTAGTCAAATTACATTCTTCGCGAGCCCAGTTGAACGTCTGTGTCCGTTAATGTTAACAAAGTCACTCTGGTGGGTATTCTGTTTCCTATCCAATGGAAGATAAGAACGCGGCATTTGCCTGCTGAATAAGCGTTCAGAACTTTCTGTATTGAATATATTGTACTGTAAATGTTATTTGAACCAATGTCGCTTGTCTGTTACTGTCTACAATTCTGCTTGGACGCCATTTTTTAAATGTTATTCATAACTGTTTGCCAATTATGGCTTAGGTCGCTAACACCTCACAAGTCCAAGCTACCACATGGAAGTAGCACCAGTTAACAACTTACATACTGCTGCACAATGGCTTTTGATATTTTCAATGCATAAACGAAGCTTATTTCTTTTAATATAATACACAAAGTAAAATCTCGTGTGCCGTGGCAATTAACTCTTTTCAAATTCGAACAATTGTTGTTTCAATGAATCTGTTATTTCCCGAATTGCATTCCATTTTTTCTTCTAAGTAAAAATACCTATATTTTATGGTTCAATTCATTGCAGATCATGTAAATAACTTCGATTAATTTTGTACTAACGATATTGAAAAAAAAAGAACTTACTAAATTTATAATGTCTCCATGTGCAAGGTCAACAATACAATTAACGAGAAATAGGTCGACTTGTTACATTTCTAGCTCGGCAAGTCTAGTTCATTAAAATTTTTCAACAAAGGTATCCGTGCTCAAACAAAAGTACTGTAATTATGGGTCTACTGTTCCGGCATGCAATATATACTTGAGAAATGCAATTTGCTCTATAACGTCTGTTCTTTTTCTCTTGTTTTTAAGTTATTTTTATTTTGCCTTTTCTCTTGGCTTCACTTCCTGAGTTACACAGATGAAAGAGATGAAACAGGTGATACTGGTAACTATAATTACATTGTGGTCTCAGAAGCAATAGCTGTATAGTCGCCGCAATTCAAGCACTCGTAGACAATGAATCATTATTGTAGTGATTAAGAGATGTTTTGCACATTAAAGTCGTAGATGATAATTTAAATTTCCAATGTTGAAAATTTGCTCTACGTTATCCGCCATTGTTAACGTTGTACCTATACAATAGAGTTTATTGTGCTCATAATAGAACATTAACACTAATCTTCAAAATGAATTCCGTTTTAGTGTTAGTTTTACTTCCTAAAGTCAATATCATCATCATCATCATCAATGTTCTACTAAAGGCGGTAGGTCCTCCAAGGTCAGCTAAGCCCTCGCTAGTTATCACTATTTGCGATTATATATTAATACTGGTCAAGTGTTTGCTGTCGCCATCTTGATCGCTTCATTTCATAGAAATGAAACATATTCTCAATGAATGGGGATTCTGATTCCTAATTGGCAGATAGAACAGTGATTACACCGTGGCGTTAAGTGGTCGGAATAACTCTGTTTGTGTTCGGCGTTCGGGAAACGTATTTCTGATCCTATATCACTGTTTGAATCTAGTATTTTTATATCTGGTAATTTAGTCCAGTCGGTAAAACGCTGGACTTTTGAGTAACCTATATTCAAATCTCGCTTCAGGCTTCATTTTTTTCTGCTCCCAGTACCGATCGTGGTGCTGGTCGCACTGGGACACCGAAAAGTATTGCATTAACACCGCTATATTTTGCTGTGTATGTCCACATTTCAAATGCTTCCAACTAACTTCCTTTACTCTTTCGTACAGTTTACGGCTTCACACAACACAATACTTCATAGAAGACATTTAATCAATTTCTTCCTCTACTCTTTGATCATAGATCAGCAGAAGACATTCAGTTTCCTAATGAACGTCTGTTTCGCCATTGCCTTTACCTCTTTTTCACATTCCATATCCTCACTTATAATTGAAACTGGTCTGTTCTACTTTTTCTCTTCCAATCTTAACGTTTGATAAGGTTCATCCATTTCGTTTTATTTGCGTTTATTTCCATTTCATGTTCCTCACATCTTTCCTGCAAGTGTTTTAACATCTTGTCTAATTTTCTACAGGAAGAACCATATCATCCGAAAATCTAATGCATTTGATTTATCCTCCTTCGCTTCCAAAGAATGTCTTTACAGCCTGCGAGAAACAACGTTCCTGTCTCACTCCTCGACCAATTGGTGTTCGTTCTGATAAGTCGTCTTCCACTTTTACACTCATTCTCTGCTTTAGATGCAATCTTCGATCTTTCCATTCCGCACCTGCATTCTTCAATACTTGCATTAAGATTATCCTGTTAACTCGATCGAATACCTTCTCCAAATCAACAAATGTTACGCAAACTTCCTTGCTTTCTTCTCTACGTATCTCTCTCCTATTGTACTTAACAAACTAATAGCGTCCCTTACTCTTTTCCCTTTTCGAAATCCTAACTGTTCCTCTTCAAGTTTTGCAGTCACCGTTCCGGTATAATGTTCTCTTTAAAAAATCGTAGAAGAATCTTCGCTAAGTGGGCTATAAGGCTGATGGTTTGGTAATTTTCACATCTTACTGCATTTTTATTCTTTACTAGTGGAATCATTACTGTTTCTATGAAGTCTCTTGGCCATTCTCCTCAGTCATAAATTTCGTTACAGAGTCGACGCATTTCCCTTTTTTTCATACTCTCCCAGTTTTTCCTTACCAGTATGTGGCTGTACATAATCAATATATTGCTAATGGCAATAAAGCATAAAAAGATGTAAACACGGATTTGATCAATATGACCTAATCGCATTAATAAAATGTATTTATAGGCATAACTTCATGAATATATTAGTACTAAACTATTTGTTATTTGAGATTATTGATTAGAAAAACAAACCTATTAAAATAAAACAACTAGAGTAAAATTGATCCTCAGCATTCCGCAACATGTAGAAGCTATAGCTTGATGGAGTTGCCTTGTTTAAAATATTTGTTTGATACTATTATACTTCATTAATAAGTATAACTAGCGTGCAATAGTCAAAATCTAGCATCGCGTGCCGACCAGGCAGCCGTGTGGTCTGAGGGGTTTTAGGCCACCGACTCGACAGTCGTGGGTTCGAATCCCGCCAGAGGCATGGATGTTTGTGAATTTTAACTATTAGTGCCCTTACAATATAATCGTGACGGGCCGAAATCGAAAGTTACTAGAATGCCCCATACAAAATAAAGTTTACCAAAGGTGTTTTATTATTAGCATCGTCTGGGTTGTACTATACAATGCCCAATACAGTTCGGCAACCAGCAATACCAACAGTAACTTCTTCCTCACAGTAACTGTAACTGTGAGTAACTTCTTCCTCACAGCACAATCAAATAGTCCAATCCAATCTACTCAATAATCCAATCAAAAGATACAGTTACTTTTTTAGTTTCTCACCCATTGAATATACCTTCCAACATACGATATTTAATTCCATCGTCATAAGTGTAATCTGAACACTACCAACGAACTTGCGTCGTCATTTTTCTTTATCGCCTAAAATGGAGATAATGTTGCAATCCCGCTGTAGACATTTATTATACATCACTATGCAGCAATAACAAATTAACACCGCCTAACAACAATTTTACCTCATGACTACTAACTATTCTATTTTTATCTTCATCAATCCCTCGGACAGCTGACAGTTTGAAAATTGCAAACGGAAAACACTGTATCAAAAAGAGCGCAGTATTAAAATCGCTTTGTTTACTTCATGACGTAATGAGAAATTAATGAAGTGGCATCTTGTGGTCTTGTGGTTTTGTCTACATGATAAGGTATTTTTACTCGAGTGAGCTAATTAGAAGGTTTTGAGAAAGATATACGGGTCGAAGCGGGACAAGATGACTGAAGAATGGAGGAGACTACATAATAAAGAACTCCACGAACTGTACGATTCATCAGATGTTGTAAAAATAATGAAATTGCGACGAATAAGGTGGGCAGGTCATGTAGCTCTTCGAGTGGGAGAAAAACTAAGATTATATTCTATTCTGGTTGGAGGGAGACCATTGGGAAGACCGAGACGTCGTTGGGAGGACAACATTAGAAGAGATCTTCGAGAAGTAGGTGTTCATGATGAAAACTGGCTTGATGTTACCTAGGATAGAATTCTATGGCGAACGTTTGTTGCTGTGGCGATGAACTTGCGAGTTCCATAAGCCATAGAGTTAGTACAATTACAAGAAGAAAAAAAGGCACTCAATTGAAAGAAAATTGGAATCCAGACCTTTCAACCATGACTTCCCCTGTAGAAACTTCACTGGGTTAAAAGTGGGCGCTAAACATATATGACCATTGCATTTCTGAAGTTTGATTACACACTATTTTTTTAATTCGAATTTATTTTTAAGGCCTTTAGGCAACTTTGGCTCAGGTCGACGGACTAATTATATATCGTTAAAATATAATTACGTATGGATTAATACGAAGTAAATATACTGTGTAATAGGGGAATAAATTATACTATTCCGAACAGAGTTAAATGTTTACATGAAAACCGTCACCTCGCAAACCACGTAACTCTGAAGTAGGCAATGGAGTTACGTAACGAGTTCAATTTTATCTGATAGAACATCTTATCTAATATTTATATGTATAGTTTAAGACGTTGGGAGCCTGCATATACGAGGCAACAAATTTATTCCAGCACTCAATCACTCCCCATGTCTGCCCTTCTGACCACAACCACTAAAACCTCTTCCATGTCTGTCCTTCTTGCCCTCAACCGCTAACACTGCTTCTCACATGTGTTCTTGCGTTCAATCGCTAAGACCACTCTCTTTGTCTGTCCTTCTTGCCTTCAACCGCTAAAATTTCACCCCATGTCTGTCCTTCTTGCCCTTAACCGCTAAAATTGCACCCCATGTTTGTCTTTCTCGTCCTCAACCGCTAAAAGGTAGCATATCATTAAATCACATACTCTATCAGCTGAGACGGGACTTTGTTTCCAAAGCCAATGTTAAAATTGCAAAGAAGCTTGTTTCTCGGATGCATAGTTTTTTACACAAGCTCAGCAATAAGATAAAAGAAATCTTTCGTACAGTTGTTGTACTCAGTTATATACTAAATCCTCAGACATAAATAAATTATTCTGCGTATGTTTATAGTTCTTGAAATATAAACAAGTTTTCCAAAACGAATAAATCCAAACCAAAGCCGAAACGTTACAACAATACTCATCAAATTAATAGCAAATCAGGAGAAAATGTGTTTTGGTTTCTCTAGAGCAACCTTTGTTTATTTTTGCTTCTCGCTTGAAGAGGAACCGTTGGATAAGTTGTTTCATGAACTTTTATGCAAGGGTGATGGAGGAAAAAATTACACGTGGGAGATGTTACACCCTGTTTGTTCGTTCCATCCTTTCCGCTGACTGCTTCTGTCATTTGGTTTTCTAGTCTCTCAGTTCAGCAAAAAATTACTTTCTCTGCATGTAATACAGATGATACACTATGTTTTTTTTTTACCTTGTTTTCATTGAGTAACTACTTTTACTGTCCACATGAGTTTCACTTTCCATTCTAAAAGTTTATTCATACTTACATCGAAGTTGCTACAATCATCATCTGCCAACTGTTTATGGATAAACACTTTTGTTAACAATAAAGACCAAGTAAGATAATAAAATAAATAATAGCAAAGACCGTTTTTTAAGTTTGTTACGATGACAAGATTGTATTATTGTGTGATGAAAGAAATTCACAAACATAATTCCTTTAGTTAAAATAAGTTACAAGCTGCAAGGAAGTTTTCAATGTTTTTATTTTTAACAGAAACAAGCTGTATAGTCTTACCGTTGTGTTTTCACTCGAGTTAAGACTTTACAAATTTTACACTGAAAAATGTATTGACAGTAAAAATTGTCTTTTATTTCAGTGGTTATAAAATGTTTTGTAAAAGACATAGGTCGCTCTTCTACAATGGGTAATTTCTTGAATGTTTTGTGTTGTACTTTCAAAAGGACCTGTACTTCCAGCAGAATAGATAATGATTTCTACAAGAAAAATTACTTGTCTTTAACGAACCGTACTGTAGAAATTCAAATAACAGTTTTCTGTTAACATGTTCTCCGTGTTCATTTTTTCCCCAAACATATGGAACTTTCTGTTTCCAGTTTTAGCCAAATATCAAAATACCATTTCAAATTATGCCTTATGTTGTATTGTATATTATTATATTATATTGTTATAAAAGCGTAACCAGAAAGACTTGGCGTTCATCTCGCCATTACAAGAAACGAGAATTTTAAAACAAAAGTGGCCAAACCAAACAAAATCACACACACATACACACAAATGTTGTAAAAGAACCAAATAAAAAATGTTGTAAAAGCAAAGTAAACATGTTGTTATAGGAGAAAATGAGCTTATAAAAGTGTGATAGCTTAGAAAATGATGTCCTTGTTAAATGATGTTAAATAGTAACCTTACTCCTTTCAAATTATTTACTACTGCTGGACCACTTTGGATTAGAAAAATATCTACGCCGAACTCGAAGAACACATTAAAATAAATAAGGTATGAAAAGGAATGCCGTACCAATACCAAGTTATTATTGAACACAAATCTAATTTCACATTGAGTTAGGAGAAGAGAATTTCTGGAAACGTATGATATTCTTATGATTGTTTCTTACGATGTTCTATTCAATATGTCGCTGAGAGCTATTTCTGACATGGTCTACCAATCCTGTTATTAGTATTTTTGGTTATGTTGTAGAACTGTGATTAGTAGATTAATTAAGGAGCTATCGAAGCATTAACCTATGTAAGTTGATTCATATGAAAGTTGTTGAACGGGTCTGTTGGAAATTATGGTGCTGAATCAGAATACTTTGTCGAATAAGTATAATAATTTGAAACAATTACTGTTTATTGAGTACTTTACCTAATGTTAATCGTAATACTTGATTTCTAACACAAGTTGACTCTATGTGACGCGTTCATGAGTAGAATTAATACAACTGTAAGAACTAGATGATACCAGTAGCTCACCTTAGAAAATGCGCCTGTCATTTATCTTCAAAAACACTCTTCACATGTTTATGTGATTGAAAATCGGCTATGCAAATATATACACTGAAATGCCAAAAGTCCTGGAATCTCTACTTAATAATGTGTGGGACCCCCTCGAGCACGGCAACGTGCAGCAACTCCACGTGTCACAGACAAACCAAGTAGCAGGTGGTCCGCTGGAGGATGTGCAGGCATGCAGTCTCGATTGCCGTCCACAATTCGGTGATTTTTGCAGGCGGATAATCCTGAGCACGAATAGCCCATTAGATGATATTCCATATATACTTGATAGGGTTCATGTCCGGTGATCTAGGGGACCAAATCATGCGTTGGAAGTTGGCAGAATGTTCATCAAACCAGTCACGCACCACTACAGAGCGTTGACATGTCGCACTGTCATCTTCGAAAATCTCATTGTTGGCAGGGTAGACCAAGTCTATAAAGGACTGGAGATGGTCACCAATCAGCTTAACATAGCACTAATCGGTCAATGTCCGGTTAAAGCGGACCACAGGACCCAAATCATGACCAGTAAACACGCCCCGCACCATGACGAAGGTACTACAACTTGCACAGTGCATTGTTAACACAGTGCCATGTGGTCTGCGCCACACCCGAACCCTACCATCCGCACGTACCAATTGGAAACGTGGCTCATCTGACCACGCTACAAATTATCAGTCATCTAAGGTCTAATCCACGTGTTCCCGGCCCCGATCCCTGGTTAATCGCCGCCGCCGATGGGCAGCGATTAGAAGCGGCACACGTATTGGTCTTCGGCTCCGATGCCCCATGGAGACCAAATTACGTTGCACTGACCTCTGAGTAGGGGTGTTCGGAACATTTCAGAATGGAAATCAGAATTCCGGAATCGGAATGACAATTTCTGCCATTGCGGAAATTCGCAATTCCGGAACTTCGGAAAGTCGGAACACCAGAATTTTGGAATGTCGGAATTTCGGAAAACGGGAATGTCGGAATGTCGTGCATCATCCTCGAGCATCGGAATGGTAGAAAAGAACGGTTCACCATTAGCAGACAGATTGAGACATGTTATTTTAACAACAATTAAAATTTGCTGGATAAGGTGTAATACAGTGCAAAGAATTCTTAAAATGAACGGCTGAGCCTGAAGTGCCTAAAGCCTTAAATAAAATTAAAATTCTTGTGTTCAAATTCTGTTAAAGAATTTCGGAAATTCGTTATTCCGAAAAGTCGGAATTCCAGAATTTCGGAAAATCGGAATTTCAAATTATGGATTTCAATTTAATTTGTAAGGCCTTTAGCCTAAAGGCTTTAGGCAAATTTGGCTCAGACCGGATGGATAATGATGGGATGATTGGTGGAATGAAGAAAGTAGGAGAAAACAGCAGAGTACGGAGAAAACACACGCACACGGTGTTTGTCCACCAGAAAACCCACATGGCACGATCAGGGATAGAACCGAACTCAAGCGCTAGAGCTGAACACGGCTCTGGGAATTCCGAAATGACGGAAATTTGTAAAATCGGAAAGTCGGAATTTTGGAAAGTCGGAATTCCGGAATCCAAGTGATTCCTAATTCGGAATTGACTTTGGACTTCCCTACCCCTGAGACACGTTCTTGGGACGTCCTGCATTGATACTTGCTGTCAGAGCATGCTTGTCTGCTTGGTCGAATGAGTCTGCTCAAACGCCGCAGGTCGCGAGCATTCAGCATCCGTGGCGACTACTGCGTTGTCCCTGATGTGTCGTAATGCCTCCAATGCGGTACTCACGATCCACCCTTGATACTGTGGAGCGAGTAAAATATAGTCTGGGCGATTTTCGAAATATATTGAAATGCCAGGGCCCGTAAGGCCTCGCACCGTAAAGTCCCGCCCTGAGAAGTGACCGCTCTCCAACTTCTACTAGCGTTCTCCGCATGCACATGCTACAGGCAACTAAAGCGTCTGTAGCGGGTGTGGATGCAACGATTTCTGTCTTTCGGAGACATTTTACCGCGAATCGCAATGTGTAAAAGAGAGAGAAAAGAAGGTGAAACAAGGAGATAGAGAAACGCGACAAGAGTTTTCTTGAAGAGGGCAAAAACCAGAATGTGCATTGCTGTATATTCTGTAAAAATTCCTGTATCGGTTCAAACTAGATAGTATACTAGGTCAACCACACATGCAAGAAAGGTGGAGAGCCCCAGGTAAAAGTCTGTGTTGAGTCTACTATGAATCGCATCCTATTAGCAAGTGTCTGTGTTGAATCCTGCAAACGCTCGACAAGTGGATGCATCTCAGGCGAGTTGCTGCTTCCCAACAAGTGCCTGTACCTCTACAAGTGGCTGTATCACAAGCGGCTACATCTCAACAGGTGACCACATCCCACAAGGGCTGATCGCACCGCAGGTGCCAAGCGTTCGCCGGTCAATGAATCATTGCCCTATTCGTCTAGCACCAACTATTATCCCGCGCTCAAATGCCGATAATTCCCGTCGGATGGCCATTGCAACTGCTTCGCGCCGTTCGACCGGTTTGCCGCGATGTTACCGATGTCAACTAGTTGCCTCCCGTTGCGATACTTCAGTCTATGAAAATGAATAAATAAAAGTGACATAGTGGAATACCTATAATGTTAAGGGTTTGGTTCTCAGAGTATCATATATTTAATATGATTTTATTCAAAATATTAGGCAAAATTTTAAGAGATCGTGTTTCTTTTCTAAAGCTATCGGTTTCAAAATTATGTTTTCAAAATTCAGTATAATTTGAACTTTTTAATGAGAAAGGATTGTTAACCTAGCTTCTCACCATTTGAGAAAAAACTATCAGGAACTGGAAATTACATTGTTTCAATTCTAATTCAATATAGCTACACAATTTCCCGCGTGATCTTTCAATGCATATACAAAGATGGAAATGCATAGCCGATAAACATTATATGCGAGATTGCTACTTTGTTGTGGATTGCTTGCATGAAAGTAGGTACAGTCAATTCTTTATCTTCAATCCCAGGTTCTTTAACACGACCAGACACGTTGGTGTATTACATATCCATAATTTCTTCATGAAACATTTCAGAAAGAAGCTCAACTATGAGACTACATAATGAAATTTATTTCTGTTATGTGTTGATCATGGCACATAAAATAAATCGACATTAGGAAGAGAATCTTTAAAATATTTTTCTCCGTAGTTTGTAGTTAATGCTCTTCCTTGACTCGTGGATCAGCAAAGCATGAACAAGGTAGAAATAACCATATGCAAGTGAATGATGCACGCAAATACTGCTAATAAAAATCGTTTTTATTTCCCTAATTCTATAAAGATACATACATTGAAATTGCGTTTGTTTACCATAGCATATTTTACAAAGTAAGCAACGAATAAGCGGGTTTATTTTATAAGAAGATATGCCGCAACACACACACAGAAGTGCAACTTTGCGACAGGTAGTAAATATTGTCTCTTAGTATTATCAAATGAGAGTTTATAACTAATATGTTTTTTTTTTTAATTATCTACGGAAGAACATCACCCAACATAAATGCTAAGTTTAGTCAAGTGAAAGTCTCACATAAGTATTTTCGCGATGATTTGCTCTGTAATGCCAAATTTAATCCAATTTTGGGAGTCAAACGTTTAGTGTTAAACAGGAATTTTAATTCATTTATAACCTTTAGATAGCGTTACGCAAATAATGTTGCTCAAGCAATCTCCAACGCAATTCAATTTTACATGTTATTAAGAAAGACCTTAGAATAGGAACGTGGAACGTACGAACATTATATCAAACGGGCGCTCTTCAGGTGGCGGTACACGAGACCGAAAAGTACGAGCTAGACATATTAGCGATACAAGAAGTTCGGTGGGAGGGTCAAGATAGTATCCCACAGGGCAAGTACACTTTCTACTACGGGGGAACACAGTCTCACGATTTCGGAACAGGGTTCCTCATTAAGAATAGTATCCTTCAGGCGGTTCAGAATATAGAGTTCGTAAACGAAAGACTATCGTACGTTACGATACGTACTCGATGGGGCAACACGGTTTTATTAAACGTCTATGCTCCGACCGAGGTGGCTACTGATAACGACAAAGATATATTCTACGATGAGCTAGAAAGGTTGTTTGACCGATTACCGAAGTATAATTCGAAAATTGTGTTGGGTGATTTCAATGCAAAGGTAGGGAGGGAAGAAAAATATAGACCTACTATAGGCAAATACAGTCTTCACGAAAAGACCAACAACAATGGAGAAAGACTGATAACTTTCGCGATTTCGAAAAACCTACTGGTAAAGAGCACGTACTTTGAACACAAAGACATACACAAATACACGTGGGTATCTCCGGACGGCAAAACTCTCAACCAGATCGATCACGTATTAGTAGACAGACGAAGACACACCAACATAATGGACGTTAGGTCGTACAGAGGAGCGGAAGGTGACACCGACCATCAATTAGTGATCACAAAAGTAAGGGAAAAGTTATGCATCGCGAACAGAGAAAGCAAGGGATCAAAACAACTGAAATTCGAAGTGAAAC
>JAGDQP010027686.1:1168-24757 GCA_022664845.1 Lepisma saccharinum
GAACTACAAACCAGAATGGAAGAACTGAGTAACGAGAGTTCGAAAATCGGCCTTAAAATGAACTTAAGTAAAACAAGAGTAATGTACAACCAACATGCTGCAAAGAAGGAAGTGAAGATTAACGGAGAGACAATAGGCATAGTTGATGAGTATGTTTACCTAGGCCAGCTTAAAACATCGAATGCAAAGTTGACTGATGAAATAAATAGAAGATGTAAAATGGCGTGGAGTTCTTTTGGAAGACTACACTTTATTTTCAAAAGCAAACTTCCAATGTGTCTGAAGCGTAAAGTTTATAATCAATGTGTCTTACCTGTAATGATGTACGGCTGCAAAACTTGGACATTGAATGCGCAAACGACTCAAAGATTGAGAGTCACACAAAGAGCAATGGAGAGGTGCATGCTAGGAATAACCAGGAGGGACAGGAAGAGAAATGAATGGATTCGCGCACAAACAAAGGTAGAGGATGTAATCAAAAGTGGGAAGAAGATGAAGTGGAGATGGGCCGGTCACATAGCTAGACGAACAGATGGAAGGTGGACGACAAATGTACTACAGTGGATTCCTAGAGAAAAGAAACGACCGAGACGACGTCCAAATGTAAGATGGGTAGATGAAATCAAGCGTTTTTCAGGAGCTACATGGATGAGGATATCAGCAGACCGAGATATGTGGAAAGAAAAGGGGGAGGCCTTCATCCAGCAGTGGATAGAAAACGGCTGAATATAATGATGATTATATATGTTTGTTAAGTTCTTTTGTTTAAGCCGGTATAGCGAATAATTTATTTTCGTGTGAAGGGCTTGTTTTCATTAGAAGGAATTTCCGGTAGATAAGGTAAATTTATGATAAAAAGTAAGGAAGATAGTTACAGCGTATATGTTCCGTAGAAAATTAAACACACAAGTATACAACACTAATTTTCACATAGTTTTTTTTTTTTACAATATTTCGATATTAATATCATAGACATGCTGTAGAGGGAGAGAGACGCACACATGTAGGTAGAAAAAAAGACTAGAACGACAGTAGCGACATGTAGCGGACGGTGCATCGTTTGAAGAACAGTTGAATGCTGAATAGCGCGTGGAACAATTGAAAACTGAATAGGATTGTGGAAGGAAAAGTGTTGAAAATGAAGAAAACGAGTTAGAGTTATTGATGGTTAAGTCCAGGATATATTTTCGCAATCAAACCATGAACAAAGGCCCCTTCCCACAGACGGCGTGTTCAAGTGTTGGTCGTAGCGGGTAAAATATGGATTATGGCAACTTGCAAGAGATCAACGTATAAGAAATGCTCAATTTTCATCACTTCACCCACATTCACTATCAATACTGCTGATGGCCGGTACACCCTCAATCCCAAGGGTACATATCACACCTCAATGTTATACACATTATAACCTACAAATTATGTGATGCCTTTCAAGTGGGGAAGCAGGTGGTGCTCTGAATTTTAGTATTAACAACCATAGTCACTCTTGCACTGTCAACAAACCCGATGCCTCAATGTTCTTACACACACCAAGTCCCACAACAGCAATTTTGATCTATTGTTTCTGGTTGACAAAATCCACATTTTACCCCCTACGACCAGCACCTCAACACACCGTCTGTGGGAGGGGGCCTTTATTCATGGTTTAAAAGCGAAAATATATCCTGGACATAACCTTCAAAAACTCACCCGTTTTCTCTGCATTTTCAACACTTTTCCTCCCACAATCCTGCCAGTACTTACACGCTGTACAGTTGTCAATGGTTCCACGCGCCATACAGTATTCAACTGTTCTCCAAACCATGCACCGTCCGCTACGTGTCGCTACTGTCGTCCTACTCTTTTGTTCTATCCACGTGTGTGCGTCTCTTCCTCTACAGCAAGTCTACGATATTAATATCGAAATATTACAAAAAAAACTATGTGAAAATTAGTATTGTGTGCGTGTATGTGTTTATTTTTCTACGGAACATATACGCTTTACTTTCCTTACCATTTATCATAAATTAACCTTAAATTTTCCTTCCGGCTTTCCTCTCTGTTATATATATATATATATATATATATATATATATATATACTAGCAGAAAGGAAAGCCGGGAGGGTAATTTAAGGCAAATTTATGAGAAAAATGAGGGAAAATAAAGGAAAATAATTACAGTCCATATTAGGGCACATACTACGATATTTCTTGCACACAGTTGCACTTAGTCATGTCGAGAGAAAGAGAGGGGAGTGCACGTGTTTACAAGACTGAAAGAGACAGTGGCAACACGTAGTGGACGACGCATAAACCTTGGAAAACAACTGAGCGCCGTAGAACGTACATTTTCGGAGACTGGAACAATTTACAACTGTGTAACAAAAGTACAGGGTTGGGTTATGGATGGAAATGTGATGAAAATATAGAGGAAACAAGAGGTTTAGAGTTATTGAAGGTTAAGGCCAGAATAGATTTTCGCGTTTAAACCATGAATAAAGACGGCCTCCCATAGTCGGTGTGTTGAGGTGCTGGTTGTAGGGGGTAAAATGTTATTTAGTTTGTTGCAATGTTATTTTCTTTCTGTCTAAAATGGCAACTCTAGTTGTATCTGAAACTTAATAATAAATAATTTTAAAAATGTGGGTTATGGCAACCAGGAAAGATAGATCAAAATTGGTGTTGTGGGACTCGGTGTGTATGGGGACTGGGGGATCGGGTTTGTTGATAGTACAGAAGTGACGATGGTTAATACTAAAATTCAGAGCACCACCTATTTCTCCCACATAAAAGGCATCACAGAACTTGCAAGTTAGGATGTATATAACATTAGAGGTGAAGCATGTACCCTTGGGATTTAGGGTGCACCCGCCATTAGCAGTATTGATAGTGACTGTGGGAGAAATGATGAAAATGGAAAAGATCCTACATCTGGGTCTCGTGCATGTATGGGCGCCGGTTTGGGGTGGTAGCGAGGAAGGATTCGTACGGACAAAGATGTTTCTAAGATTAGGTGGATGTTGAAAAACTAATCTAGGTTTGGTGGGGAATACTGATCTTGTGTCTGGGTCAGATTGGAGAATGTGGAGTGTATGATTTGTTTGACCCTGGTTGGTTTAGGATGGAACTGGGTGATTAGAGCCGGTGAGTTGGAGATTTGAGTGTGTGAGGTTGCACGGCGAATCTGTTTGGCTGCAAGGTTAGATGGGTAGCCTCGGTTGACTAGAGCCTCCTGGAGGGGTTGGTTTAAGTTTCAGCAGCAGAGGTGGTGGAATTCAGGCATGGTCCTCTGAGGACAAGGAGAAAGGAATCGCTTTCTTGGTGTGGTAAGGATGGGAACTTTAGTAAGGTAATTACTGCATATGGTTGGTAGGTTTTATGTGAACGTAAGTGGTGAGGGTGTTGTTTTCTAAAGTGATATCCACGTCAAGGAATGTGACTCTTTCGCTAGAAATGGACCAAGTGAACTATACAACATGGAATTGTGTAGCACATCCCCATATAAGTATTATTTTGGTTGTCATAGTAACGAGATTTACAAACAAAAATATTTTAAAATTAGAAATATTTTTTTAAAGCTATTTTTCAATTAAAAAACATATTTATCATCATGTGGTGTATTTTATTAAGTTGTAAAATTGCTCGCTAGATGTCACCACTAAGGTAACTACTTTCTCTTAATAGATAAAATTCTTTATTAATTATGTTAATCGAAAGTTTTCTTTTATATAAAGTTTATTACGCTTAATAATTAATTTGAGTAAGTTATACGTTTTAAGAAAGTTATTAACAATTGAAATTATATAATAACTGTCATAAATGTAGTTTAAAGACATGAACCAGGTTCCAATAGTCAGTAGAAAACAATGTATTTAAATAAAAAAAAATCAATACGAACATAAATTAAATAATACATGCTAATCTGGAGTTGTATACTACCAGTAAGTAAATAAAATTAATATATCGTCCTCAAGTAATAGTTTTATTTCTCTCCCAATATCCACCTGCTGATAATTCTTTCTGAATACCCATGCACGCCTGATTCCCTCACCTTGTCCCACAGGGACAAGGTACTTCAGAGCTTGAAGGCTAGACATTAGTACTGATGTATTCTATTACTATCAGGATTGAACTCAACGATGTATGCAAATTGAATGATCCCCAAACCAGAAATAAAAGTATTAAACTTTAAAGAATTGTTCTACCGATCATCTAGCTGGTCGCGGTGACGTTACAATTTGGTATCTAGCTCTACAATGATAAAAAGAAAAGAAAAGAAGTGGTATTAACAGAAAGGAAATATAAGAGATGATGACGTAAGATACAGGCAATCCATCATTAGTCAGAAGAGACTATATTTCTATTGAAAAAACTACAGAAGAAAAAGAAAGGAGTTCAGATGAGAAAATGTAAGGTGCTATATTAAGAGCAATCAAATCCATTGAAACCAAAAATGAAACGGATCAACAGGAAATAAATCAAAGATTTAGAGAGAGAAAATTAGGACATGGAACTAATCAAAAGGAAATAAATAAAAAAAATGGATAAGATGAAATTAAGACAAAATGAAGTCTTACAAGAACAACAAAATATATCTGAGAAAAGGAAGAAAAAGATTAGATGACACCTACCAAAAGATAGAAGAACGATTTGATAACTAAGAAGCAAAGGCTGAATATATAATTAAAACCTTGGAAACTCAAATGGAAAGTTTAACCATAGAAGTAAATTAAAAAAATAACAAACCATATTAATACTACAGCAAAGATGCTAGATGCACACAATAGTCAGTTATCAGATATGGCTACGCAATTGAATTCTATAGTACAGTGGAAAGACTCATTTCAGAGCAAAGGAATACCCAACAAATCAACTTCATCTGATGTTTCTGATTCTGTAAAGAGGAGAATTCCGTATCTTCATACAGTGGACCATCCTTATTCTAAAGAGAGATTCGATTCACAAGGTATCCAGATAGACAAATTTCATCAGAACCTTTTTGTGAAAGAAATTCGAGGATGAATAACAACCGTTTTCTGGATAGTATTTTTAGAGATAAGAGTCAACTTCCGAAAAGGCAAATGACAGCCAAAGAATATAGCAGAGTGCCACGATGGTACGGGAATGTGACTTAACAAAATGCTAAAGAATACTTGATTATGTTGATTTCCTATCTTGAATGTCTTGATATTTCCGAGCAGAGTAAACTTGATATTGTTAACCATGCTATGATGGATTCTGCCAAAAGCTGTTTTTTGTCTAAAAGGAGACATCTACAAGCATTTGTTGACTTTTGTGCAGAATTTCTAAACTACTTTTGTTAGGGTGTTTGGTATTGAGATTTTCATATGTTTTGGATACCGACAATTATCGATATACCGAAATACCGAACGATACCGAAAGATATCAATATACCAAAATACCAAACAATATAAAAATATCGAAAAACAATGATATTGAGTAATATGGAAGTAGAAAGGGGAATATGCCTTTGAACACGTTGTTTGGTATATTTAATTTTGGTTCCTCACACTCACAGAATTTGTTCAGAGACATAAATAACATATGTAAAACTTCTTGGTAAACTTTATTTTCTTATATATATGGGTCATTCTAGTAACTTTGGACTTCGGCCCGTCACGATTCGCCCTTAGCTGTTAAAATCCACACCCATGTCCCTGCTGGGACTCGAACCCGGGACCTTCAAGCCGATGGCCTACCGCCGCAGACCGTTCGGCCACCCGGCTGGCTATACCATAGATGAATTTTTACTTTGGTACCCACAAATTACATCAAGTACCATACTTCGCCAGGTAACGTACACAAATGGGGAAAACAAATGACAGCTCGTTTTATAGATTAAAAGTTATCTCCACTGTTCTAAGGTGCCCTCCCCCCGTTCAAATGGATTCCCACCCCCTACTCATGGATGTATGTATTTAGGGGGTTGGCTTGGACCCCTCCCCGAAATTCCGGTTCATATGCAAAACATAGTGTAATTTTAGGCGTAATTGTCTATATTTAGGGTTGTAATTCCTTTTTCACAAGAACCTTGTGTTAGGTAAACCTTGAAATTAATACAGAAAAATTAACAAACGCCGTGACCAGGACTCGAACCCGGATCTCCCAGTTGCCGGCCGGGTATGCTGTCCATTACACCAGCGCGGCACGTTAACTCTCTGTGTATATAGACTACTACTCACACCTTAACAATCTTCCAGCCCCAGTATCTGGTTACAAAGTCAAGGCACACCCCATACATTTCAAGATTTTTATTGAGGAATTTGTTCTGCAACCGTGCAGTTCGAAATAATATATGTAATTCCTTTTTTCACAAAAACCTTGTGATAGGTAAACATCGCAAATACAGAAAAATTGACAACTATAAAGTCGGCAGCAAATGGGTGCAAATGTCAATCTTTTAACATTGCCAGTGTAATAATATGGTATATTTTTTGTATAATAATAATAATAATATATTGTAATAATATGGTCTATACATGAGAGACAAGCAATCACATATTGGCGATCTCAAATAAGATTGACATGAGAAAGAAAAAGTTGATTATTCATATTAGAAAATACTATACTGATAATAAACATTAAAGCATTTACATTAACGCACAGACTCATTTCGAAATTTTTATTGAGGAATTTGTTCTGCAACCGTGCAGTTCGAAATAATATATGTAATTTTTTTTTCACAAAAACCTTGTGATAGGTAAACATCGCAAATAATACAGAAAAATTGACAACTATAAAGTCGGCAGCAAATGGGTGCAAATGTCAATCTTTTAACATTGCCAGTGTAATAATATGGTGTATACATGAGAAAGAAAAAGTTGATTATTCATATTACAAAATACTATACTGATAATAAACATTAAAGCATTTACATTAACGCACAGACTCATTTCGAAATCAAGAAAGAGCACTCATCTTGATATATTATCGTGCTGTAATAAAGTATTTTGAATTTATTTTTTTAAGACCTTTAGGCAACTCAGGCTCAGACCGGATTGATGATAATGGAAAGATTGGTGGAATGAAGAAAGTCGGAGGAAACGGGAGAACCCCAAGATGATAAACGCACACGGTGTTTGTTCACCACAAAACTCACATGGCACGAGGAGAGTTTGAACCGACGAACGCAAGCACCAGAGGTGATCGCTCTAACAATTGAGAAACCGCGGTCCTATCTAATCAGGTACTCTTTGGGCCTTTCCTAATAATGAAAACACAGTTATTGTTGATTTGCCATTTCACATGGAGTCAATTAAGGAAGTCAATAAAGCAACGGCAGTTTTGACGATGGGATAAAAGCCAGCAGCAACATGCATTTCAGCAACATTTTGATGTAATTCGAGAACTGCTGAGTAGGGATGGCCAGATCCGGATCCAAAAGGAACCGGGTATCCGAAACTCGGAACTTCGGGGTTTAGGATATCCGGTCCAATGGATTCGTCCGATTTGGGTAGCAGATTCCAGATCCAGAATTCGGATTTCGTTATTATGATGCATCTGAAACTGCGATGGTAAATATGAAAGGCTCTGGGGCCAATACCTTCCCCATCCTATGCCTACATCATCCCGGCCCGAGCCAAAATAAGAAAGGAGAGAGGATTAAATTTTTGAATGTTATTTATGACCTTTAAGCATCTAAGGCTCAGGCCGGGATAAGGGAGGGGAAAGAATTCGGGAAGGTATCGGCCAGGGCCTATGTTGAAGGTGCCACCCCGGTATTTGTCTTGTGTGAAACCTCAGTCAGGATGGTCGAACGCCGGGATCGAACTCTCAACCTCCCGAACCATACGTCAACGCTCTACTACTGAGTTACGGAGGCTCGGTGAGAGAGAGACAGCTCTTTGTCTCTCTCTCTTTCCCTTTACTTCTTCTCCCTTCTCTTCCGGAGAGGGGTAGACTCTGAGAGAGAGAGAATAGAGAGGTCTGGATGTGGTAGGCAGAGCATAGGGAAGGTATTGGCCAGGGCTTTCCATAATTTACCATAAATAAAGCCAATTTAATTCAATGTATCTGACTCGAAAAATATATTTTAATGAACTACTAGTGTAGTTGATTGTTGTTGTTTTTTGTCCAAAGTTAGTTGATAGGAACATTTTTAACGACTTTTTTTTTAATACATGCTTCATTTCTCAAAAGCGAATTACGTAATCTGGAAAAGGAGTTTCGTATTTTTTATCTTGCTGCATGCTTAAAAGGGAAGAGAGAAGGACATACTTTTGTTCTTTCTTTCTAAGAGTGCAATGTTCATAGTGACTGATAACCATGTCACCGAGCAAAGGGTAGTCACGGTTGGCGATGGGGACGGCGATGTTTGAAGAGACAAGCAGGTGCTGACGATTAATTGTTTTCCTTTTGACACTCCAATATGTATTAGTAACAGACTATTATAGGACTGGTTTCAATGGCACTACTCTTGCAATTCATATATAACTCAGCAATTTCTCTCTCTTTCTATAATTCTGTTTTCCCTCTCTCTCCTCACAATACTTCAAAATGAAGAGTAAATGAAACCAAAATAAGACTTAATCGTTTGCTAGCCGAAAAAACTCCCCCAAAATACGTACGACAGGGTGCCCACAAGTAGAAAAAATCAGGAAATGTCAGGAATTTCAAGATTTATCAGAAGAAGTCAGGAAAATTATTAAATATGAAGTCAAGTCAGGAAAAAATACAAAATCAGGAAATTTACCCTCAGGGGCTCATATCTGTGTGAAGATGCCAGAACATCCTTTTCACAAAGCTTTGGAACATATCTCCAAGATATCCAAGACAAGCAGGGAATTACCAGGCTCGATGATTTCTATGCTTCACTTCTTTTAAACAAACAAGCAAACAAACAAAAAAAAAACCTCATCACTGTGGGAAGTGGTAAAATCGAGTTTGATATTTTCCCATGGAAATGCTACAGCTGAAGGTGGTTTCTCTATCAACAACTCTGCTCTCATTGAAATCCAATATGAACATACAATAATAGCACTGAGGAGAGTGCATGATACTGTTATCAACTGCAAACGAATCCATAGTATTGTCATAATAAAAAAATGCTCATATATGCAAGATCTGCTCGGAGGCGATATCAAGATTATCTGAAAACACAACGTCGTGCTAAGAAAATATAAGAGAATAATTCTGTAAAAAAAAAGATGGTCATGAATGAAATAAAGGAACTGGAAGATGAGCAAAAGAAGTTCAGAGAAATAATAAAATCATAAAAATTTGCTGCTCAGGTGAGAGATTGGCAGCTATGGGGCTGGTGGAGGCTGCATGTAAAAGAAAACAAAATATTTTGCAAACGTTAAAACTGGATAGTCTGAGAGTCAGGAACGTTTTAAAAATCTTGTCAAAAAAAGTCATGAAATTTAAGTTCACAAATTTTGTGGGCACCCTGTACAAATTAGGAAAGGCTATGATGATGTGTCAATGTCCAAGTTATCCGAATATCTGAAACTCGGATCCGGATTGTGATAATTTTGATTATACGTCAAGTTTTGGAGCGGGTCTATGCTTGGGACCCGGTGATCCGATTTAGGTCTCCTCACCCGGAGAACATAGTAGAGTATTTGATTATTTCCTTGCGTTTAGGGGAGACCGAGATCATAGGTGTTACTCCCCACAGCACGAAAATTACGAACCTGGAGCTCATTATCCTCAGACCGGGTCACCAAAGCTTACCTGCCGTGCTACTTCCTCTAGTTATTAATTTTTTTTTCTAGAATTTCAGAGGAATTCAGTATTTCAATATTCCGATATTGTTAAGTATATTGATATTGTTCGGTATTTCCCCATCAAGCCAGGAGACGTAAGCCCGACATCGGCATTTGATCTTCGAAGCTCGGCCGACGAGCGAGCCGACGCGACGTCGAGTTTTGAAAAATCCCGACCAGAAGATGAGTGATACCGAAGTTTCGGTATTCCAAAATACCGATACCGATTTCGGTATATCGAATGACACGGATTTTGTTACAAAAATCACGGACACAATGTCAAGACGGAGAAGACAGTTTAATATAGCGACGTTAGATTTCTTTCATTATACTCCATGCACGTGATATTTAACTAACTGCATGTGCTCGCCTCCAACGCGGAAGGAGCAAGTAATTTCATGTACTCTAGGCTGTTACACTTTTATATCTCAGTCTCGCGTCCTTGACTCCATAGTTTGTTATATTTTAAGTGTTAACACGTCCACATACGTAGAACATATTGCATACCTCCTGTAAATTTTACTTTTTAGTGGCAATACAGTAAATTCACTCCTTATACAAACATGAATCTTCAAGAAAAACAATCAAGCGGCCTAGGCAGTTGACAGCGTTAGCTTAGCAATCGGTAAGTTCTGGGAACAATGCCAGTGGTCGCCTATTCTGACCAAGGTTTTTCCTGTCACAGCACTACGTACAACATTCTCTCCGCCATCCCTGAGCGTGATATGCCTAAAGGTCATAGGAAGGTAAATCCAATTCAATACAAGAAAAACATATGCCTATGGTTCCCCTTACGATAGCCATATTTTTCTGTATATACGCCATATACCACTTTATTTTCTGCAAATAATTCACATACTTAGCACAAGTTGAAAACATTACATTTCTTCTATATTTTTTTACATTTCTTAAAATTATAAGTACAGTCAAACTGAACGGATGGACCTGGAAGCGCGACGTGCCGTTTTTAAAAGGATGAACTAGGGAGAAAATAACGTTTCGTATTTGTTTCTAAACTGTAACTTGTGACGAGTTTGTCCAGTATAATTTTAAATTTGCGTCTTCTTCCATTCTCACTTCTTTCATTTGAAATTTGAAATTGTAGTTTGTTTTGACTAGCAAATCAACATTTATAACCGTATAGTAATAATTTATTATCTGGTAGCATTATATGGGTTTTGCACAATAACACCCGACTTTATCATCTACGATCATTCTATT
The DNA here is from genome assembly GCA_022664845.1 of Lepisma saccharinum. NCBI lineage: Eukaryota > Metazoa > Arthropoda > Insecta > Zygentoma > Lepismatidae > Lepisma > Lepisma saccharinum. The sequence continues at coordinate 12,098 of JAGDQP010027686.1, forward strand.
TATCCTTTCTGGCACCACAAGTAACCCGAGGAGACGAGAGAAGTCTAACGTAACAGCACATGTAGAGCTGCTTGACGGTATCATCGACAATGACCAATCAGGTTAAGCCATTGATTTCCCAATACTGAACTGTTTACGTTTTGTAATAATGCTGCAGTAATATTATTATTTTTCTTTTCTTTCTTCTTTCCTTGGCCCATCCCCTTTGAGTTTTTTTTCTATTTTTAGTTTTCTATATTGACTCCCACTTTTTGTGATTGACTCTACAGCCTACTCCCTTTTCATTTCATTTCCTACTATACTAAATCCCACTTTTTTGGTGGTACGTTTTCTATACTATATCCCACTTTTTTCGGGGTACGTTTTCTATACTATAGCCCACTTCTTTCGGGGTGCGTTTTCTATACTATATCCCACTTCTTTCGGGGTGCGTTTTCTACACTGTATCCCACTTTCTCCGACTCCGTTTTCTATACTGGATTCCACTTTCCTGACTATGTTGCCCTTAATGAGTCTCAGTTTTTTATTTTTTTGTACCTGGCTCAATTTGGAACACAAAATACCACTTCCTAATCCCCTTTCCCATAAACACTTGCGCAAGCGCAGACCGTCGTCACTTGTTTTTGATGTGGGCGTCCTCCATGTTGTTTTTCTGTCACTAAGTTGTGAACGCCTGTGAAACGAACTTCTGTATTCTCTTCTACTGATGACGCACATGCAATTCTAAGTGTTTAGTGTGTGTTGTTAACGTGATTTTCGTCAAGATATTACGTAACTACAATCCCTTTCTTTCTATTTAAATTTTACCTATTTTATAACTAAGATGGTAAACAAAGTAGAAAAAAAGGATACTTACATAGTGAAATCTTGAGACAGGAGAACACGAACTTCACGAACACTAAAGAAAATTAGTACGTTTCGCAATAGCGTTTTCAACTGGTAGGGGAGGAAATGGACAGAGCGGATAGGTGTTAAGGAAACGCCATATTGTCAGTAGAATGCAAGGTGACAGTGTGGCCAGGTTATGGAGGCGGGAAAATTACTAGATGAGACGGAGAAAAACATGAACTGGAGAAGAAAGTGCGAAGGTAAGGGAGTTACAGGAATGAGAGGGTTAAGAATCAGAGGGGAGGGGGAAATAATAATAATAATAAAGAAGTGGAGAACAAAGATACAATGTAAAAAATAGAGTAAAATGCAACAGGGATGGAACAAAGAAGAGAAAAGGAGGAGGAGAAGACACTGCGCTGCAAGGAGTTACAGGCAGTTATGGACAGGTTCATGGTTTGCGGAAAAGATAGAGATGTACGTCTGCTCCCATCTCTTCCTAAATGTAGCAGGTGAGTTAGAGTTCAGGGGATTCTGACTCGAAAGGTTTCGTCAAAGGTGCAGCCGTGATAGGAAGTTTGTTCAGGTATGGGGAGGTACGGAAGTTGAGATTTGGAGGAGTAGCGATGGTTATTGATGTGGTATCTTAGAGGAGTTTGGGCTTCGACAACGTAGAAGGCGGAGCATAGGTTACAGAGTAGGAGATAAACGAGGTTGGAAGATATGCAACCTGTGCAGTGTCGGTAAGAGTACGGCTTGTGAGTGACAGGATGTACGAAGCAAAGACTGGGATCAAAAATAGGACAGGTTTTGCAGCGGGGTCTATTGCACTTGTCAAGTTTGTGGGGAGGGGGCGGGATAGGTCCAGTTCTGGTGAGAATCGTGTTGAGATTCGGAGGTCTGCGGTAAAAAATTTTGGGGCACGACGGGAAAACTCTTTCAGTTTCAGGTGACGCAGTGAGTATGGGGTGTGCCAGTTTGTGAAGCTTTTGGAAGGCTGGGGTGGTACTGGGTGAGAAGATTGGAAGCGGAGGGTGCTTCGCGCGTAGGTCGGTTGGAGTTACGGCGATTACGGGCACGGTCCAGTTGTTTACCGATGAGGTGTTTGGGATATCCACGGTTAGTGAAAGCTGAGGAGAGGGTACTGAAATAGTTACGAAATAGGTCATCAGAGGAACAGATGCGGGAGCTCCGGACAGCAAGAGCGTATGAAAGAGAGCCTTTGGCATGGTATGGATGGGAGCTGTTGAAATGGAGATACTGCAAACTGTTGGTAGGTTTGATGTGAACGCCTGTCTCAAGGCGATTGTTCTTGAGCCAGACATCCACAACAAGGAAAGTTGTGTTCCGTCGAGAAGGAGTAAGTGAATTTGACGGGAAAGGTGTAGTTGAGGTTTTGCAGAAATCTTTCCAGAGACTCATGTCCGTGGTTCCCGATTAAGAAAACATCGTCGATTTAGCGAAGCCAAGTGAAAGGTTTGAGAGGTGTGGAGTTGAGGTAAGGGGTCCCCAGGCGTCCCATGAAAAGGTTGGCGTAGGAAGGGACCGTGTGAGTGCCCATGGCTGTGCCTCTGATTTGCAGGAAATTGTGGTTCTCAAAAGTGATGTTGTCCATGGTGAGGACAAACTGAGCTAGCTGAAGTGAATATATATAATTATTTCGACATTTTTTAGAAATTATTTTTTTTCAATAAAAAAATAAAAATTTTGACATTTACATTTGGTTGTTAACAAACGTTTAAATTAACCCCAGTGGTGCGTAAATATATATATATAAAAAAAATCTTATACAATAAACACTGTACAATGGAATTTATTGATATCTGCAACTGTTAACTGAAGACTGATGGTTACAAAGGTAAAGAAATTGTCAAAAAATTGACATAACATGGGAAGGAATCTTTCTACATATTTTCTGTAATGCCAATGAAACCAGTCAGTATTTTAAAAACGCGTAGTAGTAGTAATGAAAACGTACTAAGCCTGAGATGCCCCACATTGTACTGCCCATGGGCCACATTAAAATTTTGCACGATCTTCGCGGGTCAGAGCATCATCTGACATAAATAGCATACAAATCGTACGTGTCGTTTAATTGCAGCCTTTAAAAGCAAATATCGCAAACCTACAAACAATTAATGTTTGTAAAAATGACAAGAGAACAAAATCAAAGAATGAAAATAGTTTTTTGGTACTTACAATGTTTAACATAATTTAACGTTATTAGTATGGTTTGCGTTCTGTCTTAACTCGAGAAAAGTGAATCTCATGTATAGACTAAGAAGGGGAAATAAAATAAAACCTTCTTTCGACATGTTTATGATAAACAAAGGCAACATATGTGGCGGGCCGGATCTGGGGAGCGATTCCTGTTATCTTATTGATTCCTGCAGTCGACAGTAACATGTTCTGAGTTGATATGTGAATCGGAACTCACTCTCTCTTACATTAAAATCATTGTCACTGTTTTGTTGCTAACGCAAGTTCTAAGTTCATGAAAAGCTTGGTTTCAGGGATTTCACATCAATTTATTTACAGCACATTCAGAGTTTAGTAAGAGATTAAAATCTATGGAAACTAAAATTTATATCGAAAGATGAAATGAAACGGTAGCTTGCAGTACATGACAATCTTGAAACGTTTAGAATAGGCCTATATGCACAGCAAAATTAAGTTCGATTTTTTTTAAGTTCTACCCGTTTTCACTTATGTTCACAATGATAGTTACGTCCCGAAGGCGGGTGCAACGGAAATCATTCATCTTATCTTATTTTCTGTATGTTTCTTACGCCATTCCTCTTTCAGAACTGAATCTTTTCATCCGGAAGCGGAAAGGAACGACTCTCAACAGTGAAATCACGCAAAATATTTCAGCCAATGAAAATGTCGACTTAGATTGTGTTGTGTTTTTCTGGGCGTAAACTTAAATCATGCGTCCTGGAAGGGAATAGCCTGAATGCCGGTACTGTCGCCATTTGTTGCAGAAATCGCTGAGTAGAACGCGACGTATGTGATGAGGCTTTATCCATATGCTCACGGACTTGATTTACGACATTTCTATACAAACGGGGCAGATCTTCTGTATAAATTGGTGTGAGAATATGTTGCTGATAAAATGCGGAGTTGATCTTGCAGTTGTTAGGCACTCGGCGAATCGTTAACTTTCCTTCATAGCAGTATCCCGCGACAACCATAAAGCCCTTCGAGAAACTTACTTTGCACTGGCGGATGAAGTCAGGACGGGTTTTTGCATCGCTGGAGGTGTACGTTACGACTCGAATTTTGCCACAATCGGCTAGATAAATCCATGCTTCAATGTGTGTAGCTACAAACTTCCACTTGTTCCTGGATAGATGGCGTTATAGAGGCACCTGGAGTGGGTTTTTCTGTCCCTCCGATGAGCCGCAGTAAGGACATGTCCACGACGTTTAAACACCATCAGGAGCTTTAACTTGTTACGTACGTGGTGGTTCACAGTCGATTGTGCCACGTGCACTCGTCTTGCCATCACACGTTGTGGAGGAGGGTTTTCCTGTAAGGCCATTCGCCACAACTTCCGAGCTACAGGTGGCGTCACCGCAGTACACAATCGATTTCTACTCCCATTCGTGGGTGAACGAAATGCTGGAACGTCGTTGTGTTTATGTCGGTTAATTATGTTCTTGATGGTGGTTGTTCTCAATGCACACCCATTTTCCCTGCACTGTTTCTGAATCTGTGTCACGGAAAACTTGGCGTGGAATAGTGCTACCTCGTAGCCTTCCCAAAATCAGTTCACCTTGGGTGCCATGATTCACACAACACACACGCGCGACCTTGGCCGGGACGGGCGTAAGCCATGGCGCTGTTACCGCCCATACAATTCATTTTTATCTTTATCTTACACGCGACCTTGGCGTGATACTAGAAGGCTTTGGCTTCCTGTTACTGTTTGAATCATTCGGATCGGTCGATTGTGTAAGCAAGGGTGCAGGTTTCAAATCGGACACATATAGACGGATCGACCTTCTGTATTTAAGCCAATTGGTAAATATAAACTTTGATTGCCAAAAAATATGCCATTTTAGTTTTTCATGTTTACTTATTTGGCTGACTACGGGCGACACTACCCTATTTGGAGGTATTTTATATAAGAAATCACACAACACAATTTTCACATGTAATATTATACAAAAGATAAAATGCATTTTTATGGGCGGTAACAGCACTATGGCTTACGCCCTTCCCGATATAGAGGAAGCCCCTTATATTTGTCACGTCAATACCTAGCTGTTAATTAATTAAAAGATTAAAAGCATATAAAAGCTGTAGATGTAAAAGGTCTCCAGAAAAAAAAAAATACTGGTGTAAATGGCCAGTATAACGATTAATAAAAACTTAAGGTGTATAGAGTCTTTAGCATAAAAGGTTAGAACGTGGAGGCGGTAAATGGGCATTCACGGGATAAAAGAGTAATATAAGATAAAGCTTAAAAGCTAAAGTGTATAATTATCTCAAATAAACGGAGATAGACCTGTCTCTCGAATCTACATAAAAACTCTCCGCAACATAGCTGGTTCATCCCCTAACAATGACGCCATATAATTGGGGATGTTATAACGTTGTCTGAGATGATTATATCCTGGACAGTCTAAAAGGACGTGACGAATACTTAAAATTTCATTGCATAATATTATACAAGTGTGTATATTACTTTATGGGTCAGACGTTTCATTTATGAACCAAATCTGGAACAGTTTAACGAATCCGCTCATTTTAATACTGTTTCTGAGCCTTGAATTAGATATATCCTTCATTCTCTTGAGGGACAGTGGTTGTAAAATTCATCTATTTGTTTATAATAGAATCGTTTCATTATTTATTCTTAAATTTTGATCGTTCAAGATCAACAACCATCGATCAAAAGTCTGAAGCCATCTTGATTCCGTGAATCAATGTCCTTCTCTCTCGCTTCTTACCTATCGACAGAAACGAACACGTTGCGCCTTCCCTGGTTCACGCGATAACCTTTAATGAACAATCAGGAATATAAATAAGGTAGTCGTTAACGACTGACATTAGAAGTTTGCACTCTGTCTTGCGTACCGACCTGTTGGGAATAGTCCATGTCCGTGAGCCGTAGGTTGGACATCACTATACTCATCATAATAATATCGCTCACAATAAAAAAGTATCAAGCTTAAATGTTTGAGCTATTTTTCAGCATTATTACGCATAAAAAATTAAAAAATAGGACTGGAATTTTATTAAGATCTACGATTCACTATCCCTTCCTGGGTAACTACGTTCATTAAGGCGTTGATTTGCGAATGCGACTTACACCTTCAAGCGTTCAAAATACGTCCGGAGCGTGAATGTGCATGTCTCTTCTCTCTAACTCATTCGGAGGAGGGCAATGGCAAAATATTATCTGTTCTTCTTGTCCAAAGACATTTCAAGACATTAAACTGTCCATTTATTACTGGCATTAATCACACTATACCTAGCTTAAGTATGTGTGTATTTCGTGTTTCTTTGTCTTATTTTTTAATCAATTTCTAAAGCAGAAACAATGCTGACTATGCTGTAACTTAAATTACTTATCAGCTGCCTAGAATAAAGAATTTTCTCATTAAATTTAATGATGTCTTCTTAATATCTACACCATGTTCTTGCAGAAAATTGCATTGAGAGCAATGAAGTTACTTATCACGCTAAACAGTTAAAAGCTGAATACTAATTGCATAGTGCTAGTAACTTTAGCAGAATATCAAACCACGTACAAGTTCATAAATATTTCAAAGTTGGCCCGTTTACACGCTGCTTAGTATTTCAAGCTTAATGTGAATGCACCTGTCTCATAAAATGTATCATATGTGCATTACAACACATCTAAAATCTATTGAAGGAACACGGGTGACTACCTGCCAACGTACATTGTACTGAATAATGTCTTAAATACCACCAAACTTACACCGGCATCGATCAGTAAAAATTACATATATAAATAACTAGTACAAAGGAAAACCGGGAGGGCAATTTAAGGTAAATGAAGGAGAAAAAAAGGATAATACTTCCAGCTTTACTTCGCATTAGATCAAAGTCACTATATTTCGTGTATTACTCGTTTTCAAGTATAGAGGAAGAGAACGATTCACGTGTTTACGAAGTACAAGTTTGAAGAGACAGTGGCGACACGTAGCGGACAAAACATCAAAACTGGAGAACAACTGACTGCTGTAGCGCGTAGATATCCGGAACTTGAAATAATAATAACTGTATAGCGTGTAAGTACAAGGTGGGATCTGTGGATGGAAAAGTGTTGAAAATGCAGAGGAAATGAGGAGCTTAGAGTTACTGAAGGTTGAGGCCAGGTTTTATTTTCGCGCTCAAACCGTGAATAAAGGCATTCTCCCACAAACGGCGTGTTGAGGTGCTGGTCGTAGGAGGTAAGATGTGGATTATGGCAACCAGAAAAGATAGATAAAAATTTGTATTTTGGGACTCGGTGTGTAAGGAAACTGGGGCATCCGGTTTGTTGATAGTACAGAAGTGACGATGGTTATTAATTCGAATGTTAAGAGCACAACTTGTTTCCTCCACATAAAAGGCATCACAGAACTTGCAGGTTAGGATGTATATAACATTAGAAGTGTGTCATGTACCCTTGGGATTGAGGGTGTACCGACCATTAGCAGTATTGATAGTGATTGTGGGAGAAGTGATGAAAACGGAAAAGATCCTACATCTGGGTCTCTGGCATGTCTGGGCGCCGGTTTGGTGTGGTGGCATGCAGGGATTCGTACCGACCAAGATGTTTCTAAGATTAGGTGGATGTTGAAAAACTAACCCAGGGTTAGTGGGGAATATTGATCTTGTGTCTGGGTCTGATTGGAGAATCTGAAAATTAGAGTGTAGGATTTGTTTGACCTTGGTTAGTTTAGGATGGAACTGGGTGATTAGAGTCGGTGGGTTGGGTTTTTGAGTGTGTGAAGATGCACGGCAGATCTGTTTGGTTAGAAGGGTAGCCTCGGTTGACTAGAGCCTTCTGTAGGCGTTGGTTGTAAATTTCAGCAGCAGAGTTGGGGGAATTCAGACGTTGTCCTCTGAGGGTAAGGGATAATGGAATCGCTCTCTTGGTGTGGTAAGGATGGGAACTTGAGTAGTGTAAGTACTGCATATGGATGGTGGTTTAAATGGGAAGGGAAGTGGTCAGAGTGTTGTTTTGTAAGCTGATATCCACGTCAAGGAATGTGACTATTTTTTCGGATCTGAACAACGCGGAATTGGTTCAGTTGTTCTAGGAATGTCTTGAGACTGTTTTCACCAAGACTCCATAAAATCATTATATCGTCCAAGAATCTTACCCAGAGTAGAGGGGTCAAAGGTTGAGTTTGCAAGAAATCATGTTCGAGTTTGCCCATAAACAGATTAGCATAAGAAGGTGTCATTCTCGTACCCATGGCTGTGCCTCGGATCTGAAGGTAGTGAGTGCTTTTCGTCAAAGGTGAAGTTGATACATGTGAGAACTATGTTGGACAGGTTAAGAAGGAAAGGTATGGTTGAGCTATGCGGTTTAGGTCTCTGATTAAGGAAGAATTCCATAGCTGCAAGGCCATGGGCATGAGGAATGTTTGTATATAAGGAAGTAACATCTATGGTGCAAAGCAGTATGTTAGAAGGAAGAGGCAGTAATATACAGATGATTTTAATAAGTTGTAGGTGTCGCGTATGTAGTCAGGCAGCGCTTGAACATGTGATTGAAGGAAGGAGTCAACGAGAGCGGAAATGCGTTCAGTAGGGGAATTATAGATGGCTAAAATGGATCTGCCTGGGTTACCTGATTTGTGGATCTTTAGTAATAGGTAAAAGATTGGGGTACGTGGACTGTCCGGGATTAGGTAGTTTATGGACATTTCAGATATGCTCTCACGAGGACCATTAGCGGTTACGAAATCGGAAATTTTCTGTTTGTTTGTATAGTTTAGGTCTGTGGTGGTGCGCTTGTAGGTGTTCGTATCAGATAGTTGGCGGTAAGCTTCCTGCAGGTAATCAGCCTTGTCTAAGACTACTGTAGTGGACCCCTTGTCCGCTGGGGGAACATTATGTCATGGTTCTCGCGTAGCGCTATAAGGGCTTTGCGTTGGTTATGGATTAGGTTAGGTTGGTTGGCCATCTGATGTGAGAACTCACTATTGGTGCTGACAAAGATAATGGAGGAGATATAACGTTCTAGGCGATGGTTGCTAGGAAGTGGAGGTGGGTCCATGGTTTAGGGAGGGCGGAAGCCTTCAAGGCTAGTATGGAGCTTATTGGAAAGTGTGCCTGGAATAGGTGGAATTTTGGCAAAAAAAAAATAGCGCTATCCTATCCGCAAGAAAAGGAGAGGATATCCTCTAACAGGAAGTGGCTGTACGGCTTGCAAGGGGAAAAATTAAGTCTTTTAGAGAGGATGTCAGCTTCACATTGAGTAAGGTTGTGGCTGGTTATGTCTTCGATAGAAGTAAGAGTGCAATTTCTCGGGCGGTTCGGTATTTCTGACAACTGGGTGGTGAGTGCAGATTGTTTCCTGCACTGGATTGAACCTAATTCTCATATGCAACAACTTCACCTTTGACGAAAAACACTACCTTGAGATCCAAGGCACAGCCATTTGTACGAGAATGGCACCTTCTTATGCTAATCGGTTTATGGGCAAACTCGAACATGATTTCCTGCAAACTCAATCTTTAAACCCTCTACTCTGGGTAGATTCTTGGACGATATAATGATTTTATGGAGTCATGGTGAAAACAGTCTCAAGATATTCCTAGAACAACTGAACCAATTCCGCGTTGTTCAGTTCCGAAAAAATAGTCACATTCCTTGACGTGGATATCACCTTACAAAACAACACTCTGACCACTTCCGTTCACATATAAACCACCATCCATATGTAGTACTTACACTACTCAAGTTCCCATCCTTACCACACCAAGAAAGCGATTCCATTATCCCTTGCCCTCAGAGGACAACGTCTGAATTCCCCCAACTCTGCTGCTGAAATTTACAACCAACGCCTACAGAAGGCTCTAGTCAACCGAGGCTACCCTTCTAACCAAACAGATCTGCCGTGCATCTTCACACACTCAAAAACCCAACCCACCGACTCTAATCACCCAGTTCCATCCTAAACTAACCAAGGTCGAACAAATCCTACACTCTAATTTTCACATTCTCCAATCAGACCCAGACACAAGATCAATATTCCCCACTTACCCTAGGTTAGTTTTTCAACATCCACCTAACCTTAGAAACATCTTGGTCCGTACGAATCCCTGCATGCCACCACACCAAACCGGCGCCCAGACATGCCAGAGACCCAGATGTAGGATCTTTTCCGTTTTCATCACTTCTCCCACAATCACTATCAATACTGCTAATGGTCGGTACACCCTCAATCCCAAGGGTACATGACACTCTCCTAATGTTATATACAGATGCTTATCAGAATAATGGAAACACCTGTAGTTGGCAACACGTCAGATGTATGGGTTGGCAGTGGTGTCGTGGCGACCGCAGCACCAGACTGCTGGTGGTGGTGTGTTAGGTCAGTCTCCATACTACGTCAGGCGTCATGGAACAGGAGTGTGCAGTGGCTGCAGCAGACGGAGGTAGTGTAAAATGGGAGACCTCTCAGAGTTTCAAAGAGGGCAAATTGTTGGTGCGCGGTTATGTGGAGTGAGTGTGACGGCAGTGGCTAGTGTGTTAGGTGTGTCGCCAGGGACAGTGTCGAAGGTGATGACGGCCTACACAACACACGGGAAAACCACATCGGGGAAGCGGAACAGTGGGCGGAAGAAAAGCATCAGTGACAGGGCACGCCGGGTATTAAAGCGCATTGTCACGCGGAACCGTCGTGCCACTGCGGCGCAAGTGACGGAGGAACTCAATCAGCACCTCCCCCAACCTGTTTCGACAATCACAGTCCGCCGCGAATTACATGACATCAACTTACGGGGTCGTGTTGCACGGGCCAAACCTCTCATCAGGGACCAGAACGCTTTAGCACGCCGCAAATGGTGCCGCGACCATGCAACTTGGACCGTTGACGACTGGAAACGTGTGGTATGGTCGGATGAGTCACCATTCACCCTATTCCAAACCACGGGCCGTGTTTGTGTGGAGAACGCCCAAAGAAGCGTATGATCTGCAGTGTCTCCGCCCAACTGTGAAACATGGCGGCGGCACGGTGATGCTGTGGGCCGCAATATCATGGTTTTCATTGGGTCCTGTGGTCACACTTCGCGGACGCATCACTGCCAACGATTATGTCGCAATTTTAGGAGACCACTTGCATCCTATGGTCCGGATGTTGTTCCCGGACAATGACGCCATATTCCAGGATGATAATGCACCAATTCACATAGCTGGAGTTGTTGCAGCGTGGTTTGAGGAACATCGGGATGAAGTTCAACACCTCCCCTGGCCCGCCCAATCCCCAGATCTCAACATAATTGAACATCTGTGGTCCATCTTGGAAACGACTCCGGCGACGATTTCCACCTCCGTCCTCTCTCACAGAACTGGCCGATGCCCTGAACGAGGAATGGTGTAATATTCCACTTGCTACCATTCACGACCTCTATGCCTCCATCCCACGTCGCATCAAGGCTGTTCTGAAGGCGAAAGGTGGCCCGACACCATATTAATCTGGTAAGTTGCACTTTCGTTCAGTTGTTTCCATTATTCTGATAAGCATCTGTACATCCTAACCTGCAAATTCTGTGATGCCTTTTATGTTTAGGAAACAAGTTGTGCTGAGTTATAACCTTTACATTCGCATTTTTCGTGATAACGGGCACAAGTCCTGCATGATAGTTGTTTCACATCTGATTTGTCCTGACTCGCATATGTTCTAACTTGAGGTCGTCTGTTCTCTGTATAAATAACATCAATCTGACCTGATTGCATTGAATTTGCTTTCAAAGAATCTGCTTCCACATCGATTTTCTCTATTAACGACGCAATCTTTACAGCTGTAGTAAATGTAAGTTTATCCTCTGATAACAATCTTTTGCGAATTGCATCACTGAATAGTCCCACCACAAATCAATCACGCAACATGATCTCAGCGAAATCACCATAACTGCATCGAACTACCTGTTTCTTCAAAGTACGAACATAATCCTGGATAGATATGGTGGAACTTGTTTATTAGTATGAAATCTGTGTTTTTATATTATTTCTGTATGTTCTTAATGTCTTCATACGATTTCTGAACTAGTGGAGATGGTGCCCAAACATCCTTCAAGATGCTTTTGGACCAATTACTGTGAGCAAGACATTAGCCTTCTTTTCATCTGATATCGATTGGGCTGCGCTGAATAATTCGAAACGTTCCAAGTAATTCTCAATATTGGGTTCGTTTATGTTGATAGATTCAACTAAAAACATGGATTGCATCATTTTGACCGTTACACCGTACTGCGCCACTGCTATATTTCCTAGGAGAAAGAACTGAAATTACCCAGTTAACTATAGGTCAATATTTCCTTAATATCATGTATCACAGTCATGTATCATGTGAGGTTCTCGGCCTTAGATGCAATTATATTCAACATATACGGAAACATCAACATAAGCAAAACACATCGTCATCATCAACTAACTTCTTTACTTAACTTCGCGATAAATACACATATATCAATATGATAGCACATATCGAACTAAACACACTGCACATTCGGCGGATTCCCTCTTCAAAAAGAACATACATATATATATATATATATATATCCCAACCCGTCTGGTCAGCGTGGGAGCAGTAGACCAACTCCTCCCTTCGGGGAGAGGCCTCATCCACTAGTGGAT
>JAGDQP010027687.1:0-24757 GCA_022664845.1 Lepisma saccharinum
AGTTTTCTTATATTGTCGTGACCTACTTGTGATGGTACAACTTCAAGTAAAATTTCATTTATCCAGCTCAAACGGTATACAAAATGGGATTTTGGGCGGTCATTTTGGATCTAAGATGGCAACTTTCCCCAAATGATGTAATATTTCCCTAAACTACTAGTCATAATGGACCTTTATGCCAAATTTCGTAGCTCAAACGGTGAGGAAAATGTTTTTTAGATCCGCAATTTTGGATCCAAGATGGCGTCTTTGGATACATCATGTAATATTTTAGTAACATACAAATGATAATGTATAGTGTTACCAAATTTGATATTTCTATCTGCAGCCGTTTAGGCTGTGTATTCTATACAACAATGGGTTCGGTGGCCATTTTGGATCCAAGATGGCGACCGATTTTGCTCATTAACGAACTTAACCGAGCTATTAAGCCTAGAAACAACATATAAAAATTTGGTTCAAATATCTTCAAAATTATGGCCGCTAGCGTGTTAATATATAAATATATATATATATATACTTTCATATCGTACCGATCTCAATAGGTATATTTTTCTTCGAAATCTACCTAATTAAAAGAAAGAGGAGTAGTAGAAAATTTAAGCGTAGGGAAATGTCTTTTTTTAAAAAAGGCAATTTCTGATGGTTCAATAGGGAAATTCAATACCGACCATCTTGCAACACTGCGCGTGACAGTAAATTCCCAAAAAAGAATTCCTACGCCGCATGCAACAGAGATTCAGTCTCATAACGTCGAAAATTTTCGACGTTATGAGACGATTTGATTTTCGACGTTATGTCACAGATCTCTTTTTCGATGCTATGAGATTCGGCGCTATGAGACTCTTTGAGAAATCTTTCGACGTTATGAGACGATTGCAAACTTTGCTTTTTCCCGCCTTTTTTCGACGTTATGAGACTATCTGAGTTTCGACGTTGTGTAACAAATCTCTCTTTCGACGCTATGAGACCCCGCCAAGATAAAAATATGGAATTTAAACGTAGTAAAAAGAACCTAACATTATAAAGTTCAGTTCCCACAAGTCCAGCCGCAAGACACAAATGCCTTTTAGATATTATATTTTCCAGAGCAATTGGAATATATAGACGGGTGCTTGAAAATCCATTTAGTCACTTTCAAAATGAAGACCAAATTTGGTGTCACATTAAATACTGGTGATTTCCAGTGCAACTGCAGAGTTTCGAGGCACATATAGGATAATGTCAAAAGTGTAACACAAATGCTTAGTTCGCGCGGGGTTCGGTTGCTAATTCGGGGGGACTCATTCAACGTACTGGTTCGGAATACATTGTAATCAGGAATTCCGCCAGGTTTTCAAATTGGAGAGGGTGTTAAGTCAAAATTGGGAGGGTGTATTTAGTTGTGCACTGTGTCTATCAACTTTTGACCATAAAAATGTTAACGTTGGGATAGTTTCGAGGATTTGGTGATCACACCCCCACAGTGGCCGGGGTCTAGCGGAATCACTGATTGTAACAAACCCAGTAGATACTGTAGGCCATACCAACTATTCCAGACTATTAATGCAAATTCAACATAAAAAGGAAGTGAATGAATGATAATTTGTCTGCTTAATTTCTATCAGAAAGAGCCAAGATTATACATATATCCTTATCTATATGAAAACGAAAAGTTACAAATGTTCAAAAGCAAAATTAACATGTTCCTTATAGGCATAGTAAACCTTACATGTTCCACATTTCAAATGTGAAAAAAGGAACACATGTAAGGTTGATTAATTAGAATATTGAAACGAATTTGGTGACAACCTAAAATAAAAATAATTCTTCTTTTGAAATGGCCAAAAAAAGGGCCATTTTCTACTCACGTCTTAAAAATTATCTGTTCTGGACATGCCAATATATATTCCACCTATTGCGAATATAACGTTCTAATAATTACAACACTAATGTAGTTTTAATGAACACGGCAGAGGTGAAACTGGTCACCGGCTGTCGGGGGACGCTGGTCAAGTTTTGGACTGTGTCGCCGGGTGTAAAATTCGAACGCATTCGGAAGCGGTGGTTCGATTCAAATCTGATAACCCGGAGGATGAAGGAGATATTTTAATTATTTCATTGCGTTTGAACAGTGTTTCTTTCAGGGGTGACCAGGACCGGAGATGTTACCCCGAGAACACGAAAATTACGACAAAGAAATTCACAGTAAAATGGATTTTCCAGACCGGGTCAATCGAGTTACCGGGTAACTTATGTTTGGGTCAGGCCTTATCACCGGGTCATCGAAAGTGGCCCGTAATTGGTTCTGGAACATGCAAATATAGAGAGAGAGTGTGTGTAACGTAAGAGAAAAAATAAAGATGAATAGAGAGAGGGAGAAGAAGAAGAAGAGAAAGAAGCAACGAAGACACGATAACAATACATCAAAAAGAGAGGAAGAGATAAAGACCAATGTAAAACATGAAAAGTATATTATCATTATGCTAAAGAACACACACTGTTAACTCTGATTCTCGGCAGTGATGCTTCGTAAGTTCTCCAGCGGGAGATGAAGATCTTTGAATACTTCAGTTTATGCGAAAAGAAACTGGCTGGTGGGGAATCGAACCTAAGTTTTCAAATTAGAATTCCAGCACGCTAGCGATACTCCATAGGTGCCTGTACACAAAACGTGCTTAACAACTGCTATAGTGTTTCTTTCTAAGAATAATAACATGAAAAGTGCATTCTTCTGATCAGTGACGTGTCCTGGTAAGCCCCTGAGACTTGATTTGGACTTTCTTTCAGTCTAGTATTAAGTTTCAGCTTACATTTCACCATCCTATGACCACTTGAGATTTTGAAACTGTTCAGAACAGACAAGTCTTGCAGAATTTCCCTATTTTTCGATAAAAAGTAGTTTATTTCGTGTTTAGTTCCATTTGGGTCTTTTCACATCCACTTTCATGGAGGCGGCTTCTTGAAAAATGAACAGTCTGCTGGCTTCGGGGAATACCACTTATTTCTCTCCTCTCTTGTTTCTTTCGCCAATTTCAAAGCTTCCCATTTTCGTGTTACTGCTCTGCTTAGTTCCTACGCTCGCATCGATGTCTCCCATGACAATTTGTAATGCGATTTGCTATTATTCAAAACTTTCTGTATCTCCTCGTATAGGTCATTGACCTCCTGCTTCGGATGCGAGGTTGTTGGAGCATACACTTGTATAATTTCCATACTGCACATCTTGTTTATCTTTATTTCTGCTCTTGCGATTCTACATGAAACTCCTTCAAATTATGTTATTCGTATCTTCAGTCTTTATTAATTATAAAGCCTGTCAGTTTGCCATTTCTGTTCCTTTTAAGTAGAATGTGTTTCCTGACGGTAGTTCCAACTGTTCTTCATTCTTCCTCCTCATTTCTGATAGTCCTGTGACGTAACACTTAATCATTTAAAGTTCTTTCTTCAATTCTTTTATTTGTCCTCTCCTGCAAGTGACTGACAGCTCAGAGTCTTCACGTATAGCTCCGTTCGAGTTGCAGTGTCGGTGGCCTGGCAGTCTACAGTCCAAACCCGGAGATTTGAACCCTTGACTTCCTGCAGGACTGACCGCTGCTGTTGCCAGCTGCGTTCTGTTTTCCGGGTAATGATATCCTCCAAGGCTGTTCCCTTACTTGTACCATCATGAATAAAGAAAGGAGGGATGCAGACATTTGACTGACAACGCAGTCTGCTAATCCGGGTTGGTGAGCTGATATAATTCAAGCACTGCAAATTGAAGTCCAGGACCTTGGAGTCATCACTGATCGTGCATACGCTATTTTTGAGTTATGTTTTTTTCGGCAGGGCATCTTTAGAGGGATATATGCCCGTTTTCAATCCAATTTGTGAGGTATCTTGTTTATTATAGAAACTCTTGACTAATGTTGTGTTTTCTATGTTTGCGGAATGACCTTTTAAAAATATTTTTAACACGTTGGTACCGGGGTGTTTGGTTAGGTGTGGATTTTTGTTTATGACTCCACGGTTATTGTGCTTGAGAATAATTTGTATTAGTATTAATATTAATTGTATTTAGTATTGTTTTAGATTTGTCTTTAAATATGCAGTTTACACCTCGTGTGTTCAGTTGAATTGGTGTTAATGTCCTGGGTGGGTGGGTGAGCTTCTAGAGATGGAGTCTACATTTTTTGGCTTGGCGGGAATTGAACCCGTGACTCGCATATAAGATGTAAGCGCAGTAAAAACTTGGCTATTCCGAGGTCTCGCTTTGTTCTCAGTCGGATATATAAATCATGTCCGGGAAATTTATAGTTGGTTCCAATTTGGGCCTACAGTATATCTAGCCTCCTTTTTAAGAACCAGACCAGGCTGGGATCGAACCTATGTTCATGTGTATGAGAGGAGACTGCATTAACCACTATACCAGCCAAAATGCTTATTTAACCCTTGTACGTCCCTCATTTGTAACATACACTAAAGATCCTTCGGACCAAAAATGACCCAACCCACTTTTCGCTTTGATACTCAGTTTTTGCAACGAAATAATTTACTGACGTTTTAGTTGCACACTAAAAGCAGCTTTATTGGACTGATTAAAACACTATTGCTTCCAACCGACGTGGGTTCGAGACTAGTTTAAAGGATAAGTGGATAAGGTATTGCTATTTTTATTTATTATCTTGCACGAAATACGCATTTAAATACTCATGATTTATATTTTAGGGGTAATACAACATATTTATTGCATATTGCATACAATGAATCAAGTGTCAGTCTTATAAGAAATTGAGTTCTACGTACAATGTGTTACGCCTTTCTACGAGAAAAAATTTCGGAGTGATATATATAATATTGATTTATACATTACAACTTTTTTCTCAGTTTCTGATAATTTTAGTAACAATAGTGTTGAATGTTTATCCTAAAAAAGTATTGATACATGACTAGGTTGTGTACTAAAATTAGACTATTAATGGTGCCGAACACCATGATAACGCACTGAGTTCGGCGGTCATTAAGAGTGTGATGAGGGCGTATGCGAGAGGTCTAAACTATAACTAAAGCATTGCTCTTCACGGGAAGAGTCCAGTCTACCGGCATGGTACCTATATGAAAGGCGATGGTCACCTTCTTTATTAGACTTGGCTGTAGACGAGAAATACTGAAGAATATTTAATAAGACATTTATTATAGGTCTTTGCTAAGTATCGGAAGTACATAAGTTACATATCTAAACATTAATCGTAAACAAGAGATGAAAATACATATTGTTGGTGACGGCGTTATGAATCATGAATCTAACTGAATATGATTAACAAATACATGAAATTTAAATTAAGTTAAGCTTAGTTGAGATAAGATAAGACAAATTTGAATAGCTAAGCTGGGCTCCAAATACGAAATTATATCGAAACAATAACAATACCATTTTAGATAATTTTAGAGTGAACAACGTACCTTCGTAATTTTAAGATGATTATAGCTGATGGATGATGCGATGGGTGGATGCACTTTGTAAAATAAACTGTCACTTTCACTAATAACGTTTTAACCGTGTTTAAACCCAATTTGAAAAATTCTAAGTCCAGAATAGAAGTAAAGTTTGCAGATCAATTTCAGTAATAGATATGCGTGTATAGATGGTTGCGTCTCGTCTGTTGTCTGATCTGTCCTAAGTTCTGAGAGGCTTCTGCGGTCTATCAGGTCTCTGTGCTCTCTGTGATCTATCAGGTCTCTGCGGTCGATGAGGTCTCGATTGCTGGTTTTCACTCAAATTTATATATTTTTGGTTTCGAAAGAAAGGAAGCACATGGTCTTGGTTCTAGTGGGAAGATTACAATTATTCAAGGTTGAATTAAGTCATTTTCTTGGAGGATATCGAGTCACACTCGTTCAAGGTGAAGTCTTATTCATTTCTTGGAAATGACGTGATTGGTGTCCACATTACATATTGTCTGGAAGCCGCGTGGGTTTTATATAATATTTCATAGTTCTTGTCAGTCAAGGTTGAATCGAGGTATCACACGGTAGTTCGTAATTTATTAATGTACTGTATATGAGAACGGAAATGATATAACTGTCACATCTGTTGTACGTTGCTATGTAATAAAGAATAATTACCTTGGAGCTTTGATACAATATAGCTATAGATCATGATTCATAAACGTCGAGACAAGTCTTAGAATTAATACAATATAAATCTTAAACTGTACAAAATTAAATACACTGCTGACCAAAAATATAAGAAAGAATGAAATTAAAATATATAATATGCGGTCCTACAACAGTATCTTTGAACATTCAGTGGCAAAAATATTTCCCTACTTTCCACAGTTGACACAAATCTCTTGGTAATGCTTTTTACACACGAATTGCCGGCAAGTGCAGCATCGTACACTACTTTTATTGTCTGTGGGTTTACACACATGGCATCTTCCTCTCGTCTTGCTTCCATCCTCTTCGGCATTTCCCTGTCTCAAGTTCTTGGTGTTACCTCTTGCTGAATTTCTTCCGCTATCTGTTGAGAAGCCCTTGTCCTGGGCAAATGTTTTTATGCATTCTTTTACAAGAGCTTCCCCAAAATGTTCAAGAAAATGTCTTCTATCCCTTGAGCTTCTCTGAGGCCACGTGGCGTTGATTTTTGTAAAAAGAACATATGCATTGTAAGCTGATATATCAACATTGTTACAGAATACAGCAACAGGCCATCTCTTTGTTCTTTGTTTGGTTGTATAATTGCTAACCAACATGTCAAGAGTATCAGCGAAGTATAATAATGCCCCCTTTCGTGGCATTATTATCTAATATTATTTGAGGTTTCTTTGTGTCTGCATCATGAATTTTATTATCATGATGCATCGTACTTTGCACAACACATTTGTTTTTCTTTGGAATGTATGACACCAAGGTTGTATCCTGTGTAAAAATAAAAGTAGACGTGTACTTTGGAATATCATTACCTGTAACAGTTGAGGTGGAATTGAGGCTTTATTTTTTATAATTGTTCCCAGCAGAGTAATGTCTTTCTCCAGAAGCTTTTGTCCTACTTAGTAGGAAGTGAAGAAGGTGTCACAGGTAATATTGTGTCCCTTCAGACCTCTACATAACTCCAACTACTTTCATAGCTTGGTTCCGTTCAGGTCCACTTCCTGGTACATTCCCAGTATAAGGTATTATATACGTAACTTGTTTCACTGTCACAAAGAACCCAAAATTTATTCCATATTTAGCTGGTTTGCTAGGCATATAAACAGTTACCTCTGAATCCCAACAATTGCTAATCTATTGTACGTTAGGGTTATATGACAAAAGTAGAACTTCTACCCATTTGTTCCATAGATCTTGGATAGGAGAAAATGTATTGTTTGAATCGCACTCTCTTCTCTCATCAAAACGATGTACTCTCGAGGCCGTTTTGAAGTTCTTCAGAGACATGACGGCGCGAAAAATAGGCCATCCTTTCCTCTCATCCCACAAGCTTTCAGTAGATGCATTGTTTGACTGGAATACACCTGCTAATATAAGTAACTCAACAAATGCTTCTAACTGTACAATATCTAGTTCGTCCCACTCTTCTCCATACAGTCTGCGACTCTCCTCATTTGTATTGCTTCATGATTGAATTTTGAACTCTGGGAGAAAAAATAAAATAAATGCAGAATACTCATCACTAATTCGAGATGTTGCATATCTTGTAGGACCAGGAGTTTTTTATCTTACGTTCCCGCGTGATCTTCTACCAACATGTGGCTGAGGCTGTGTGTACCAGGTAATAGATTTGTCCTTTGAAAACATCTGTCCACTTGATTGTGATGTTGCACTATCACCTTCATTGCCATTTACACTGTTTTCATCTGACGTAGAAATATCTTCTTCCGATACATGATCTACTTCTGAAACAGATTCATCTTCATCAGAAATTTTCAGAAAATTATAAATTTCTCCTTCCGACAGTACTGTCATTGTGCGTAATATCTAAATAAACACGATTCAGCGTTTATATCAACGTAATTCGAATACACAAATACCTTGGATGCAGAAAGCAAGAAGAAAGGTTGCGCAGGAAAACTAGTGTTGCCAGTCCTTGTTGAGAAAATTCCCCACATAAGTGTACAAATAAATATAATTAAAAAAACAAACTCCGAAGTGAAAAATATAGTTAGTTTTGCATCTGAGAGTTGTTATCAATGCTTCAACTTGGGTCAATGTCAATTGCTTTAGGAAATCTAGGAGTCTAGTCTGTTATCACCAAATATTTATATATATCTTATTTATATATATCTTATTTTATATATCTTATATAATTTATATTTATATATCTTATTTTATTACCAAATAAAATAAGATATATAAATATCAATTAATAATAGATAGAAATTTAAGAAGATAAAGTTACAATTATACTTAATTAAACAAGTAAAAAGTTAAAAAACGAAATAATTTTGCGAACAAATATTGAAATATAACCCATGGGTCAAAAATGACCCGAGGACCTTCAGTGTTACTATTTTTGTAGTGACGTCACATGCGACGCTACAAGGACAAGATAAGTAGCCCAAGTGCATTTCGTGAAATGAGTAAAAGTCACTAAAGCTCAAAGTCCAATTCATTATGGGGCTCAAAGAAAACAAAATTATAAATCGTAATGGGTCAAAAATGACCCGAGGGACGTATAAAGGTTGTTTCTCGCTTAAATGAGCTCTGTGCGATTTTCTTTTCATTATCTATCTATAACAAGGTAGTACACACGCCTGAAACAAATTATCTAATATGCATTTAAAAGCATGCATAGTACTACCGTATATGTACATGTGTGTGCAAAAAATATTATATAACAATAGTTGTTGTTTATTTTATTTTCTTGCTTTTCTTTAAACTGTATGTGAAATTTTATGTTCTTTCTTTTTTCCAAAATTAGATTTTATTGGCAAGAGCCTTTGCTGTGGGCATGGCATATCCCATTCCTGCCGTGGTCTGATGGCCAATATATCGAAGAGAGTGTAAAATTAGTGCTGCTCCTTTACTAGTAGGTTGGTGCCTGTATGACTGTTAGTTTTCATCATAGAAAACCTTGTGTGCTGGTTTAGCTCAATTGGTGTTTCCACGTATATATCCAGTTCGAGTTGCCGTGTCGGTGCCCTGGCAGTCTACAGTCCAAACTCGGGCCTTTTGACCCCCTGAATTCCTGCCGCACTCACCGCTGCGGCTGCCAGTGGCATTCCGTCCTCCATTCATTGTCGATGGTAGATACTTTCTTACGGGTGCATGCATTGACTCACCATGTTGTCTGCTAATGTATTTCGGTGAGTATACACTCATAGTCATACGCCAAGCAGAGTCATGGGTACTAACAGGACCCCCGATGTAAACGTCTGGATTGGACACTAGGCGTCTACCCCGATCGTTTCCCTTATCAATAGGAAGTAAGGGGTTTCCTTCCAGTAAGTGGTAGAAGCCGCTCCCGTTTGCCGGTCTTCTTCCGGTTTCCGGCCCATATCTGCGTAGCCTCGTCGGTAGCGAGCTCGAGTTCAGTGCGAGCGGTCATGGGTTCGATTCCCGGTGGGAGCTCAAACATTTCGGTTTTGACCCAGCATCGTGAGGACAATTGGGGAGCTGCTGTGAATAAAAGACAGTGGCGATCACAATGAGAGCTGCGGCTCTCCTGTCCCAAAACGTCTGGTCAGCGTGGGAGCAATAGACCAACTCCTCCCTTCGGGGAGGGGCTCCATCCACTAGTGGATTGAATATGGCTGTGATTTATTTATTATCTATATCTATCTATCTATCTATCTATCTATCTATCTATCTATCTATCTATCTATCTATCTATCTATATATATATATATATATATAAAAGAGCTTCCTTACAAGGATATTTCAGAATCTACTTTACGTATTCAGATTTTTCTTTGGTGCTCTGGTGATAACATAACATTGACTAAAGCGCGCATGAGCGTTACTCACCCCCCCCCCCCAAACTTGCAAATTTTGAACTCTCTTGAAATTCAATATGAAATTTGAGGCTTCTACCTTAGTTTCTCCGAACAAACATGACTAAGATGTAAAAATAATATCTTTATCTGGTCTTAAACCAGATATAAGAGGCTGCAATATTCATATCATAGCGGGCATGAACATTATTTCCCCCAATTTCCCACAAATTTGTAACTTCTTTAAAATTCAAATATGAAAGTTGAAATATTTACTGTAGTTTTTCCTGATATAAATGTATAACGTGTGAAGCATTAGATTTTTATACTTTCTTTCACCAGGGACTCCAATATGCATAAAATACGAATTTTTGGATTTTCAAGAATCATAAAATATTAAGGAAGTCATAAATATTATCAACCTTCAAACAACTTTGATATCTTAATAGTGTACAAAAATCAACTTTGATGTATTCAATCCCTTCCGGGTGAAAAAGCACTGCGAAAATCGGAATTGGTTTTATTTCAACAATCATATTTGGATACCATTTTGACAAGTTCGATTACGTTTTACAGCTTTCATCACCTGGCTAAAATTATCTGACGGATTTTAAATGAATAAGTGGTGTTTGTTTCAATACTTTAAGATAACCAAGTATGCAGATAGATTATTTTCTGTAAACAAGTGCTAACACAAATTTATAATGTGCTGCAATACAAAAATTGCTGCCATTAACAGATAGATATGTGTAAAAATAATATAATTCTTGTTTTGAGCTATTCTTATATAATCGATTTAAATATTAAAGAATTAATTTTTAAGGGGTCTAGCATCCAAACTGGGTGATTTCAGAAGAACTGATTTATAGGTATCGTGCACCAAGTGCAAGAAACTAGTTATTAAATTTTCTATATTATTCCCATTTTCGTTTGGGGGTACGCACTATTTCGGAACACGGCCTATGTACCCCCCTTGGCTACACCCCTGGCACACCCTCTCTGCTCGCGTTTCCTCTGGACAATAGAGTGACACATTACACCGTACACCTAGTAATTTGTAGTATTACGTCACCTGGTCTTGTTCATAATACAGAGGCACCTACGGTGGTCTTTTCTTCCGGTAGTTTGTTTTTTGTTTCAGGAAAGGGAACAGTGTGGGATTTGGGTCTCTAACTCCGAGGACACATTGGCCCTTGAGGCTAGGACAGGGGAAGGAAGAGGTTTGGCCAGCGCGTATGTATCATCCGGGCATTTGCCTGGTGGGGCTGCGCCAATCGGATACAACCTCTGTCCTTCCCCACGTGCATTATTCACGCACGATTATCGTTCACCATTTTCACGCATACGTTCACAGTCTTTCCTATTGTCTTTTCTGTTACTTATTCCATTTTCTTGTGCCTGAATGGCTATCTTGTGCTATATCGGATATCTCAACTTTCTGCAAATCTGGCAACACTGCATTCCAGACGCCAACCCTGTTTATGGTCTTTCTTAGTACTTGATGCCCTTCTTTGTTCCTTTTGGTTGGCTTTCTGTCCCCTCTTTACAAGATATTCACTATCGCAGTCATTCCTGCCTTTTTTTTTAATTTTACCACCATTCAATGTTTCCTCTTCCCTAGCTCCGCTCCCTACGGTCTCTAGCAGCTTGAATTTTGGTGATCTCCATATCTTTTCACGCTCAGTCAGATGTTGTATATCTGCATCGGATTTGTGCGACAACTATATGGTCCATTATTTCTTAGACACTAATTTCCCATGATACATATAGGTTTATTTTCTCCTAAACATACTAGGACAATCTCGTCTCTTTCACAACGGTGGGAAAATGTTCTTATGTAGACAAAACATTCACAGTCTTAGTTACATTTTACAAAAGAATTCTTTGTAGGATGATGTGGGACTGTTTTCGTATGTCTACATACACATTAATACCACAGAAATCGTACAAACAAATCTGAAGTAATGCGAAGCATATGTTGCCATTCAAATGTTACTACCCCTTGTGTTAAATTAAGGTGTCTACAGCGGCATATATTTCTTGGAACAATTACAGTTATTTTTTGTAATTGTACAACCGCCGCTACGTTTTCCTGCCACGAAAGAAACCATAACTAATCCCAGCGGCGGTTTTTCAGGTGAAGTGGGTGAAGCTGTACTTCACCTATTATTTTATTTCTGCATTAGTTAAATAAAGAAAACACAAGTTTCAAAAATACTTAAATAAATATCATAAAATGCCAGCAATAATAACACCAACTCGCTTTATTATAGTTTTGCCTACAAGTAATTCACAATACTGACACTAGAAGGCACCATCCGTCTTGCAAAGTAGACTCCGTTTGTTTCTCAGCAAAAGGAAGGAAGGAAGGAAAGGAAGCATTTAGGATTGTCCTTAGCAATCTTATTTTCTACTGACCTTGAGCCTTGAGCGGAAGTGAGGTCCACTATCTGTAGCAGAAGGTGAACTTCTTTCAGGCCATTCTGACCAATCAGAAGCGGCCTGGAGCTTAGCGTTGGCAGAGACCTACTCCTTCCTTTCCTACTCTGTGGCACCTGTGAAGTTCTCTCTTGCTCTTTCCAAAAGAGATTCACTGCCCAATGCATAGTGAGATACTGGAATTGTTTTCTCCAAATCCCACCTTAGCAGCACTATGAATGGTTGCGACAGGGCTGGAAACTACACGGTCGTAAGGAATTTCATCGCCTGTACGATGTATAATCCAGATTTTACTAGTAGAAAATATACAGTAAATTGGATGCTTAGCATCTTAGCTACAGCATGTATGATTTTAAAACCTAGTAAGTTGATCTATCATCACGCTTTTAAGATAAAAAGAAGGGAAAAAGTCAAACGCATGTTGCGGACGAACTAGAAAAATTTCAACGTAAATATAACTATCCAGTCGCTGAAGTCTTCTCACTCAGTGTTGAATGCAGAGAATTCAGGAGGTGTGTGGGGGTGGGGTAGGAATTGCGCTAAAAGAGGAACTTTACTTTCAAGAACAAAATTTTTTATCTTTTTCTATGGCTCATAACAAACTCCCTGGAGAATTTTGAGGCTCCAATGAGGATTTCTCTAGCCCCACTCTCTAGGTTCATCATTAGTACCATCAGATGTAATTATTATACACGCATATCGGATTAAGCCTATGTCGAAGTCAAGTACTCACCTTTGGTATTAGGGTCGTCGGATCGATTACTGTTCATGCTATGTGGGCTTTATGATGAACAATCACCGTATGCGTGGGTTTTCTCGAGGTGCTCCCGTTTCCTCCCACTTTCTTCATTCCACCAATTCATCCCACCATCATCCATACGGCCTGAGCCATAGTTGCCTAAACGCCTTAAAATGAATTTTAAAAAATCGAAGATAAGTATGGGAGTTAATCGGTCCATCAAATGTTAAAGCCACAATTCCCACTTAAATGGAAAAAGAAAGATATGTCCTCGTCATAATCCGGAGCATATACAAATTTGATGAGTGACAAATATTTATAAATAGTAACATAAATATTTATATTTATAAAGCTTTAAGAATATTAATTGGTCGCATCTTCACTATTAGGTTTTAAAGACTGCTTAAAAATCTTGTCGGTGATAAAATGATCGTGTAAGTTTATATTGCAGATACATGCATTGATTATTCATATGAAGAAAATTTTAATATTTTTAATATCTATTCAATGCATAAAATGAAAATAGCGAAATAAGCTTACTAGCTAGAGAGACTCGCTCAAGCAGATACTGACAAAACCCTCCAGGATTTTCCCTGGGGCGTGAAAATTTCATCCCCGGTAGTTGATTCCGAATATCATCCCAACCAGGGATAAATCTTTATATTTTCATCCAAACAGATAGTAGGTTGAAAGTTACAAGCAAATACTAGTTTTATAACCCCCCCTTCGTAATTTATAACAAATCGAACACTGCCTAAACCTTTACCATGAGCATAATACAGATTAAAATGTTTACATTCGCAGTTAATGTGGTCTAATGACACAGATATCACTAATTGTTTAGGGCAGATATTTAAGTAGATTATGAGGTAACAGAATTAGCAGTAAAAACTTGTGTAAAAAGGTATGAAATGGATCCTGTTGGTTTAACGTGAATAAAAAATAGATTGTTTTTGTAGATTTGTACCTAATATACGAGAGTCTGTTAGTTCATTAACCTGACGCCGGATGCGGCGCTCGACTGACTTAATGCAGAAGAGGTCAGTTCACGGAGTGTCGGGAACGTGTCCCGGGTGGTGTTTGTGGAAACTTAAACTTAACTACTCGTATTTCTTTGAGACTTGCGAAGTAATTAGTACTAAAATGACATAAAAGGGAAGCTTACGAAACATCCTTGTATCTGATTGAGTTTTTGTCTACTATTTCCTTCATTCTCTTCATGGAACCAACGCTTGATGGACAAAGCATTTCTATGAATTTTGTCGTAGGCATTCTCGGAATACTGCGTTTAAGAAAACATGCCAATTCACTCACTATTAAGGGTGGTGTGGAGAAAGGTAAACAAATTAAAGGTTCTGATGTGGAACCGAAGGGAAATTACGATACCAAAATGTAGTCTAGTTTTGGTCGCTTTTTGCCTCTTGTGCAGCTCTGAATAAGTGCTATATTCCTCTAAAAGAGAACCATACTTTAGTAGTAAGAAAAAATATAAAATTGCATTAAATACGCCGTGAGAACATAAAGCAAAGTTTTAAATAGAATGCTCAAGTTGATTTGTGGAGTTACATTTAAATTTGAATATTCAAGGCCTTTAGGAAACGTACTTTGGCTCTGGCCGAATGGATAATGATGCGAGAATCGGTAGAATTAAGAAAATGGAAGCAAAAACGGAAGAGACCCGACTCCTCGAGAAAATTCACGCACAAGGCCTTTGTCCACTACAATGCCCGCGTGGAACGAACCGGGGACCCCACGCACCAAAAGTCCCATGGAGTTTCACTGTTTGAAAAATTATTTAATTACAAACTCAAGAAAAGTGTTATTTCTATATCAATCATAAATGTACTTAGCACAGCCATGTGAAGGTTTGGTCATATTTAAGAGAAGTAGCAAACTGACTGAAACGATGTATTTGGAAGGTACAAAATCAGTATTAAGGAGAACAATATGAATTAATAATTTCATGGTGTATTGGGGAGGGCAAAACCAGCAGGATGCTCAACATTGAGTAATATAAGTAAATGACATTAAGAATAAATCGGTAAAGTTTGGATATTCAGGATAACTATTACCAGTAGCTAATATGAAACGTGTTTACATACATATAAATGCTTTGGTAGAACTTCACCTACTGTTTCAACCACGAGGTGCCACTAATCCTCTTATCGACATAGCTTGTACACATCACACTTTATAGTATGGTGGTAACCCCCCCCCCAAAAAAAAAATTACGAACTATGCACTTTTATTTTAAAAAGTCCAACTTAGCACACATATTCCTTGACCCCTGTGGAGTATTTTTGGAAGCAGCGCCACCGCAAATTTTGCGGCGGAGGGGGAAGGGGGCTCAAAATGGCGGCTGCAGCCACTTACTAAATCGTCTCCAGCGCATCTCCCCATGGTCTTATTTGAATGTTCTTTTTTTTTTAAAAAAAAATGTCAAATTAAGTACTATAAGTTACTGCAGTGACTTTTTTATGTAAGTGCAGTAGAAACCCATAAACATGTAAAAAAATTAGAAGAAACAATTTTTTTTTCACCACAGTTTTTCAGAAAGTGTGTATTTGTAATTTTTCTCTGTTCATAAAGAACATATGTTTCTTAAGCTTTAATTTGATACTATACAACACCCATTTCCATGCACAATTAAGCCCACAGCGGTCGTTAAAAGAATACATGTACAATGGCGCGGCTTATTTTCAGCCATGAGTCATCCTAGCGTAGTGCTACTAAAGCATGTTAGAACCAGCCAGTCTTCTGTGCGAGCCTTTATTCAGAACAGATCGTTTCGTGGGTGTTGGTGGTTTTTCACTGTTATGAAATTATATGTGTGTTTTACGTCCTAATGCTCTACAAATAAGCCACTACCAGTAAATGTTTATTACGGTAAGTAGTGGTGAGCTGTGCTTTTCTATATGATAAGCATATATTTTTATTACAATTTTCTTTGACAATGAGCAACAATAAGGTCAGTCTCAAATAATGGCTTCAAGAAACATGTTTAATCGATGGAACTACTCATGTTATAACTTCGGATATTGAAACAAAATTTTCACTTATACGTTTAATGTACTACTGTATAAGTGCGTCACGAAAGACTTGGGCCTTTAATTGATAATAGTAACGGGGGGAAATATAGACATTGAATTTGCATACATGTAAAGTAAATCTTTGAACTCAAGTTTATTAATTTCGAATTCTGATATCAATAATGTTTTGATTGTTTAAGTTTGGTAAAATAAGAACATGTTTACTCTTGTAACATTGGAAGGGTGAACCGAGGGATTTTATTTCATACTGTTGAATGTTTAGTTAGTTTGACAGCGACGGCTGAGTTATTTTTATCTTTGTATAAGGAAGAGTGGTTTCCGTGTCGATGGGAATGATGTTGGAAGTCACGTTTCTGCCGCGCTTTTCAATGGGAAACGTTGCATTGTCATTTCAATCCGGCGGAACACGTAGGGTTCCCAACTATGGGTTGGACCATTCCGGAACAAATATTTGCCGATAGGGCTGTGCAGTGTGCATGTCTATTTATTTGGAAGTAACTTTAGAAGCGATGAACCTGTTACCAAATAAAAACAATCTTATTTTGTTTCTAGCGCACGCGAAAATAGTTTAGACTCCTGAGTCCTCCCCTCCTTTCGCTACCTGCGGCAACCTGCAACAATCGTATTTTGTGCCTTTAGAGACCCTCTGGAGGTAAATATTCGTTTATCGAAGAAGTGAAAAGGAAGTTACTCTCAAGTTAGAACGAAAAAATATTATCTGATAAAGCATCAGGCACGTATTTAGGAATGGGTCCGGACCCCCCCCCCCAAACTCAGGGTTGTATGGAAAAATAGTATACCTTCAGGCCTAATTATACATATTTAATATACATTTCATGCCCAGACACACCTTGGATCCTCCCAAGCCTTTGGACCCCTCCCAGAAACAAGTTCTGGATACGTGCCTGTAAAGCATGCTCATAATTCAAACATTTGCCCTCCAATGATTTTGAATTTAGATTATGTAAACAACAGTAACATTTATTGAATTATAGAAAGTATTAGACAAATGCTCAATGTAACGGACATTTTTTAAACTACTCTCATTGAACTTATTTAACAACTTGATATAGTTATTTCCCTACAGTTTTCTTTTTTTCGACCTTTTCAGTATCCACCATATGCTTAATTAAAGTTCATAATAGTATTCGGTTAGCAGACGTTGCTCAAACCTCCAGTTCAGGTCACATTCAGGCGATTAACTGGGGAAAATATATCATTTGCCAGAAACAAACTTCAGAAAAGCTCGAATGTCCAGCTAACAGAAAATCATTCGGGAAGACTGCTAATGATGGCTATCACACATTTTCAAAACTCATTGATAGTTTTGCTGCGATTTCTGCATTGCCTGTTCCAATTAATACAACCGTGTAGAATGAGGGCACAGGTATATAAGGAACTCTCAGGACCAGGAAGGTCAAGTGGCATAAGTCTTGCAACAGGCAGTTGAATTCTAATAGACTAAAAATAATTCAGGCAAGAAAGAACTATGAACAGGACGAAAGCAAGTCGCCTGTGAAAACAAGAACTAGTGAACCAAGCAATTACGGACACCTTGCATGTTTCTTTTGCGAGAAAGCTGAAACAATTACACAAAGTTTTAACGGAGAATACAGACAAAACTGTCAAGGATGGAGCTAATTTATGACAAGATATTAAAATCCTCACAAAAAATTTCATTAGAAGGTGATCTCATTGCATTCGATGCCGTATATCACAACTTATACCTGGCATGATTCAAATATAGAGTTCATAAAAGGGAAATGGCAATGGAAGCAAACACCGGAAATGATAATGCACAGATTGAAGGACTTGCTCTATCACAACTCATTTCAGACATGGAAGAAGAAAGAAATTCCGGTGAGACTGCAGTAGTATTCAGAATGGCAGATGTAACCAAGAAGTACTCACAAATAGTAAAATTCCTCGGGGATAACCCAAATGTACACTCAACAACATTTCGAGAAAGAATTCTTGACATGTGTCCTGAACTGGATGCTTTTGGATCAAAAGAGAAGGAGTGGAAATTGGCTTTCAGAGAGGATGTTGGTGATATGGTTACTGAGGCGTGTCGTGGCTATGACCGGGAAGCTATAGAACTTGTTAATGTGGCAAAAAGTATTAGAAAAGATTTATTTAGCGTTAAGATAGTGGAAAACTCATATACCTATCTTAATGTGGAAACTGACCATTCATCAAATCTCCCTAAATCGCTGTTTGCTCTTGTAAACATGATTATAAATGGGACAGAAACCCAAGAAGAGTCCTCACTCAGTAGGTCACAATCAACCTTAACAATAGCTCAACTGATGAAGTTTAATGCAGTGAAACGTGGGAAAAAATCGCGAGGTGATACAAGTACTGAAACACAAATAAAACATTGTAATTCACAAGACACACATTTCACAACATACCTGGCTGCGAAACTCAACAGTGAAACACGAAAAAATGAACTAGTTAACATTTTCCACGATCTTGGACTTTGTATTTTTTATGACCGTCTCCGAAGCGTGACTGCAGACATAGGAAATGCACTTATTTCATTCTACCAGAAAGAGAACGTGGTCTGTTCACCCAACTTCCGCAAAGATATATTCACTACAGCTTCAGTAGATAACATAGACCATAACCCGTCATCAAACACAGCCATGGGATTCCTTCATGGAACAGCAATTTCTCTTCACCAACACCCTTTGCCTGACAGACAAGGAACACCTAGAGAGACAGTAGAAATAACTCCTAAGACTGGTAGGAAGTTGATGCAACTGCGTTCTTCATTTTGTAATGTACAACCGTGTGTCATGAATTTGAAGAAGTCTTCGTGTCCACCAAGTGAAGACTTATCAACTCTCATTGTAAAGAAAGAGGCCGATGTAATATGCAGTCAGTGGCTTTAAGAATTAAGCATAGTTGACTCAGACCTTCGTCTCAGCTGGGCAGCCTATAATGTCAAAGCGAATCGTTTGGGAGACGTTCAACCCTTAATATTTTCAACACTACTTATTTTTAGAGAGAATTTTCAGTCACCTGCAATGATGTTACACACAATGAATATAGTGAAATTGGCAGTACAGCATTTAAATCCTGGGCAGGTGCCAGTACTTACAGTAGACGCACCACTGTATGTGATTTTGAAACAGATACAGTTCAATCTTTCAGGCAGTCATGGTGAAAATCATTTTGTCATTAATTAGATGGCTTACATATTTAACTCACAGCACTAAAGATGTTAGGCCATTGGTTGGACAGCAGTGGAGACAGCAGCTCTTGTCTATGCAGGTGTGACAACAGAAGGAATGACCTATTCGATCCTCAAGAGCATAACACATCAAAAGGTCAAGAACTGCAAGTGAAGTTACTGCAGTAGATTTACACATTTTACAGACGAAAGCCTACCATGTTTATGAGGATGGAGATGATGATCCGATGACCTTCAAAGAGTGGCACACAAAAATGACCTCGGAATGACCTCTGTTTCTTTACTGGAAAATAACTTCGAAATTAATTCTTATTATTCTCACCTATGTGCGTTCCATTCGAGAGGTAATTTTTTCTCTATATATTGAGTCGCTTGTTCACCTTGCTCCATGGTTTTTTGCCCTTAATCAACGTTTGGCTAACTATGCATAGTTATACATTTCATACTAATTATGCAGGATGGATTTCAGTACATATTCGTGACAGGATCCTTCTGAAGGAAAAACATCCAAAGCAGTGATGAAAATCTTCAACAGGGGAGGGTTTGTTGCTAGGAAAACCATGAAAGCCTTCTCAGAAATGGCACTGGATCACACACATGAGCATGGGAATGCTTCATTAAAAGGTGATGGAGGAATGGTAGGTCTTACTAAAAATGATGATGCCTTCCGGAAGTTCATGATTGTTGGACCTGAGATTGCCACAAATATTCAGACGTATAAGACCTTTTGTCGGGAAATCGACACTGGCAAGTTTGGGCACAATGAAGAGGCAAAAATGTTTCAATTGAAATACAGAGAGAAAGTTGATGCTGTTGTTCATACTATGGAAAATTTTGGAAATCTTTCCTCTGAAGAGTGTACAAAACTGTTCACAATTGACACAAAAATAATAATGCCAGACACTGTAGAAAAAAAAGTAAATTGAAAAAGTGGGAGTAAAACACTTTTCCCAATTATTTCAGGAACGTTTGGAAAGCTCTGACAAAAGTATCAAGGATCCAATAAAACTAAACAAATATGCAACCTTTGCTTGAAACCATGAATGAAACAGAAAACAAAACTTTATTCCTATTTCATTGGCAAACAACAAAATACCTGATAAAAATACATCAACTAGATTTAATTCAAGTCGTTTCTTAAAATGGATACATTGAATTTCAAGAATTTTATGAGTAGACGTGTAGGTTTTTTTTCCTTGCGTAACATTTGAAATGTATACAAGTTTAAAAAGCAGTATAATCATCAATAGTATGATATGCACCCGTTTTTGAGAGTAAGATAATAAAAATTGGAAAATTTCCATTGCAATTTCCATTTTGTTTATTTACCACCCTCTGGAAATTTTCCCGACCCATGCCATTATGCCCTCTGTGGGCGAGTGGTAACGCTCACTGCCTTTCAGTATCCCGGGTTTGATTCCCGGTGGGAACATAAGAGGCTCGGAGCCCACTTTAATCTGTAGGTCGCGTTTTAAAGACTTCATCTTCGGGGGAAGGCAACGGTAAAACAGCCATCGGTTCACCATGCCGCAATCAGGACTTAGTCCTGTTAGTGGTAGGACAACATCTCAAATCAAAGTAAGTTCACATAGCTGAATGATATTGTATATATTTGTATTTCATTCACCGAAAAATAACATTAGACAATACTGTCTTCTAATATTTCGAAGTTGTTACGTAATAAAATATTCTTTGGAAAATCTTCGAAAGGATTTGGAACTGTTACAATGAAACTTGAATATAGGAATTGGGGTATGTCTTATTGCTGCCTTTGTAGGTGAACTGCAGCAAGAATATGTTTCAGCTGACTACAAGATACACAGAAGTTTTATCCAGTATTCTGAGTTGCATTCTACTTAAAATTATCATCTAAGTATCTCAGGTTTAGGCTGGGATGAAGTAGGTTTGAAGAATGTCGGACAGCACCTAGTTGTATGTGTAAACGCGGCATTTACGTGGTTCATAATTTTTGAATCTGTTTACAAGTGTTGATTTAGTGTTACTAGCTTTGGAAAATAAATTGTAAAAGTTAAAATGTGCTTTAAAAAGTTCAATTTGTTTATTGTCTAGGCGAAGGCTGGAATTGACTCCAGCCACACGAGAAAGTAGTCCCAATCTACGACATTGCTAAGCCCTATGCATAACATTAATTGTTTTACGGTTTGGCTGATCATCTAAAGAGTCACTTTGTTATAAATTAGGTAACACAAGTAATGTTTCCTTGTAGGAAATGCGCGAAAATGCATAGTAACTGAATTGGTTTGGAGGAAAATATAAGGCATCCAAAAAGTTTTGATTGATGCTAGGAGAACTCGACGAAAGGAAAGTGATGTTACAATTTTCTAAAAAAGTTGGACCAGCGCAAGATAAACTCCTTAGCTACATAAGTACAAAATTATCACGTCGTTTAGGTTATTGTTTTTGTAATAACCAGATGCTTTTGCTGATAACAGTTTTAAGTACATCAAGCTCCGCCGAATAAATTTTACTTTTGCTTCTACAGCTATCGAGCCATGTGTACAATCTATACTGCTCGCTTCCTTGTAAATAATTATCACAGATTGTTCTGTACACATACATTGAGACAGACAGAACTATAAAATGTTACAAGAAAACATATCAACATGCACGGCAGTGCATGAGCCAAGTTCTTCACGTCAGAAAACGTTAGCACTGCCAGAAGCATGTTATACAGGAACAAGAGTTTATGGCAAAATCGACGATTTGGGGGCCCCGTAAGAAAAAAGATGTTAAAGATAGGAATATGAGCTTTTGCCGTTAAGGAGATATGGTAAATATGTGCAGATGTACAAAATTTCATATTCGTATCTCAAACTATGTTCTAGTTGTGGACCCCTGAAATTGCACATTTTAGGCTAACTGACTCACTCACTCACTCACTCACTCACTGACTGACTCACTCATCATATTGTTTAGGGTGTTTGGAGTAAGCTAGAAACATGAAATTTGGTATGAAGGTAGAGGATGATAAGTAGATAAAGGAAAAATTCCGACATTTTGAAAAGGTAGCCGTCTTGGATTCAAAATGGCCGCCAAACCTAAAATTTCAAAGAATACACAGCCTTAACGGCTAAAGATAGAACAGTGAAATTTGGTATGAAACTACATCATTGGTAGCAAATTAAGAAAACTTTTTAAAAATTTGAAAAAGTCGCCAACTTGAATTCAAAATGGCCGCCAACCCTAAACTTTTAAGGAATACACAGCCTAAACGGCTGCCGCTAGAATAATGAAATTTAGTTTGACAGTACAACATTATTTGTAGATTATGAAAATATTACAAAATATCTCTAAAGACGCCATCTTGGATCCAAAATGGCGGGCGTCATAAATCCATTTTCCAACTGCTTGAGCCAGAGATACGAAATTTGGCATAATGATGTATTATCAAGAGTAGTTTAGGAAAACATAACAACGTTTTAAAAAATTCACCATCTTTGATTCAAAATGGCAGCTGAAATACCATTTTTCACATCGTTCGAGATAGAGAAATGAAATTTGGTATGACAGTGTATCATCACGAGTATGTCACGAAAATATAAGAAAACGTTAAAAATGTGTCCATCTTTTATCCAAAATGCCCGCCTAAGCCCCACTTTATAATGACTGAAGCTAGAGAAACGAAATTTGGTATGAAGGTGTACCATTACGAGTAGGTTAGAATAAATTCGGCTCGTCTCCCCTACTAGGTTACAGTTCCCAGCTGGAGCCTGATTGCAATAAAGGGGTGCGCCCCAGCGAGGCCATCTTGGAATTCTGGGGGCAGCGCCCCAATGAGGCGAAGCGAGTATATACATTACACAAGTGTAAAAAGCTGCGAAATACGAGCAAAAGCACCAGGGGTGCAAACTGTCCAGTCAACTCCTTCAACCTTAAAAAGTGGTGAAATGGAATATGGATGAGCCTAGTTCCTCGTGCCAACTTCCAATACTCCTGCGTGTCCCACCAAGTTTTACTCGTCATAAACGTTAGCATTGCCAGGAGCATGTTATACAGACAGAATGTGGACGTTTCCCCATTCGGACGCAGCGCTCTGGAGTATGAGGGGATATGTGCATCATGTGGCGCAGGGCACTGCAGATTCTGGTTGTGATAAAAAGACGCAGTTCCTCCAAACTCCTCAAGTTCAATGCGCGGCCTGCCGTGGGATTCTTGGCGCAGCGACGCGAGCGAATCGAGGGGAGTATCAACACGTACGGCAGTGCATGCAGCCGAGTTCCACGTGTCACAAAACGTCAGCATGTTATACAGGAACAAGAGTTTTTGCGAAATCAGCGATTTTGAGGTTCTGTAAGAAAAAAAATGTTAAAAATTGAAATACGAAATTTCGAAGTATGACGGTATATCATCACTAGTAGATTACAAAATATCTGCAATCATTTTGAATCCAAAATGGCTGACTTCATAATCCATTTTCCAGACCGTTTGAACTAGGGATACGAAATTTGGCATAAAGGTGTATTAACAAGAGTAGTTTAGGAATAATTTACATTTTTGAAAAAGTTGTTAACTTGGATCAAAATGGCCGCACAAAAACTTTTTCCACACCATTCGAGCTATAGAAACGAAATCTGGTATGAAGGTGTACCATCACAAGTAGGTAACGGCAATATAAGAAAACTTTTTAAAAATCGCTTTCTTTAATTCAATATAGCCGCCCAAATACCATTTTCCAAACCAATGAAGCTAGAGAAACGAAATTTAGTATGAAGGTGTACTATCACGAAAATGTTTCAATAAATGGATCAAACCAACGCTATGAGGGTGCAGCCCCCGAGGCGATATGGGAAAAGGTCTGCACAGCATGGGGCGCTGTCCCCAGAAAGTCTGATCACAATAAAGGGGGCGTAACCCTAAAAATTTGAAGTTGGGGCGCACACGGAATTCTGGGGCAGCACACCCAGCGAGGCGAGCCTAGTATATATATACACGTATAAAAAGCTGTGAAATCCGAGCAAAACATCAGGTGATGTTCGAGCCTTAGGGTTGATGGTGGTGGATTTTAGGGCCGCCAGCAGGATGCAAATTTGCTGTATCATCACAAGTAGGTTACAATAAATATGGCAAAGCTTCCTTATGTTTCAATAAATATTTCATTCCCACGGGTGGTGGGTATGGGAAAAAATCTGCAACATGGAAGCACAGTGTCCTGGAGAGTTATTACGATAAAGGGGCGTAAGTACCCAAAAACTCGAAGTTAAGGCCGCAGCCAGCTACGGGGGGCGAGGACCTAAACGAGGCCGAGAGAGCGAGTATATATATTATACACCTACAAAAAGCTGTGAAATCCGAACAAAAACACCAGAGGTGCAAAAAGTGGAGCCAAGTTCTTTAGCCCTAAAAAGGTGTGAAATGGGAGACGGATGAGCCAAGTTCCTTGGTGACAGCATGTAACAGGAACAAAGGAACTTGGCGC